>PVKA01003391.1:0-110455 GCA_004027165.1 Ctenomys sociabilis
TCTTCTTCTTCTTCTTCTTCTTCTTCTTCTTCTTCTTCTTCTTCTTCTTCTTCTTCTTCTTCTTCTTCTTCTTCTTCTTCTTCTTCTTCTTCTTCTTGTCTTTTTGAGACAGGGTCTTACTATGCAGTTCAACCTGGCCTTAAGCTCACTTTGTAGCTCAGGCTGGTCTCAAACTGACAACAATCCTCCTGCCTCAGCCTCCCAAGTGCTGGGATTACAGGCATGCGCCACCACGCCCGGCTTGTTGCTTCTTTTATTGTTTTAAATTCTAGTAGCTTTTCAGAAAGTTACATCTAGATTATTTTAATCCTTCATCTCCTCAGTTGATTCTTCTTTATATTTACCCTTTGCCTTTCCCACCTATCAGGACTTGGCTTTCTGTTGAAGGATTTTTCAGCAGTCTTTGTCTAGATTTAGCCCAGCAACAATGACCTGCTGGAGTGAGTGCCCACATGCACAGTCACTTCCTTCACCTTTTCCTGCCGCACCTGTTCAGTGGAGACGCCATATTCATTCCCATAAATCTGGACTGTTTTGCCAGTTTGCTGACCTTTATCATGTCCTTGTACAACCTGAACTTCATCATTATTTCAGAAGAGCATGGATCTAATTTTTTATTCCTGTCTTAGCTCCTTGTTTTTTGTTTGTTTGTTTGTTTGCTGTGGTATCAAGGATCAAACTTGGGAACTTGTGCTTGCCAGGCAGGATCAAACTTGGGAACTTCTGCCACTGAGCTATTTCCTGGCCCAACTCTTTTTTTTTTTTTTTTTGTCTTTTTGAGACAGGGTCCCACTATGCAGTTCAGGCTGGCCTTAAGCTCGCTTTGTAGCTCAAGCTGGTCTCGAACTCACAACAGTCCTCCTGCCTCAGCCTCCCGAGTGCTGGGATTACAGGCCTGCGCCACCACACCCGGCTCCTGGCCCAACTCTTTAAAAAAAAGTGGGATGATAATCTTGCAAACAGAGAAAGGCGCATTGACATATTTTATAGTTCTTGCTTTGGTCAGAAGTCACAATAGCACTGAACTTCATTATGGCCACTGGCATTTCATTGGTGATGTCCACAGCATGGAAGAGCACTTGTGTCTTCTTCTATATGAAGTACTCTCTAGCACCTCCTTTCCTTTGTACTATTGTCCCAGTCACCTGGAATGCTAAAATCTCCTTTAGCCCAAGTTAAGTCTTCAAAAGATGTGATCTCCTTAAGCCAGAGGTCACAAAGCTATTTCTACAAAAAGCCAGAAAATAGTTTAAGTTCTACAGTCTGTACTGCCTCTCTCACAACTACCCAGTTCTGCTCCTATCCTGCAAACTCAGCCACAGACATGTGCAAACAAATAAGCACTGCTGTGTTCTAACAAAATTTTCTTTACAAAACTAGGTGACAAGCTCAATATGGAGCTAGGACCATCATTAGCCAGCCACTGCCCTAAAGCCTTGTCACTCTTTATTGGCTTTCTTCTGGCTTTTTCTCCTCGATTGTCTGGACATAAGCACATTTTTTCCAAAGGACTGAATTTCTTGAAATCAAGAACTCTTCTTCCTGCTTCTGAGAAGCTAAATGTCTGGGAAATAGAAGCTGTTCCATAAAGGGATTTTTATTGAATATCTAGAATAATCATTATGCCCCTAATAGAAAAATGGAGAGAAATCCTTTCTTTGGGAACAGATTGAAAGACTTACTCCTGACATCCAAAATGAAAGTTTGTGATTCCAATGAATGAGATGAGGGGATTTGGCTGAGCTTAAACGAGGCCTTCTAAAAGGGAAGCTGGCACCCTCTCACCTGACCACCCTTTTCATATCCCTGCAGTTTCAATAAAACCTACAGAATTACCTCCTTTTCAGTCATGCAGCCACCACTGAAGCTAATTCATCCCTGTATTTATATAGTGCTTTATGATTTTCAGAGCGAGTAACACAATTCCTATTTTGTAGACCTGGCTACTGATGAACCCCAAGTGATGTGCCCGTGACTGATACATCTGGGACTTCTGATTCCCAACCTTTTCATTATACCAGACGCTTCTCAGGCAATTAGAACAAAATGATACCGTGCAAGATGAAGCCAACGAGTAAATTAATCCCATTTGAAATTCCAAGGAGACCCTGGGACAAATGTGTATCTGAATTTCAATGGTGTTTGGTAGAATCGGCCCCATGGTTGTATAGACTTCCTGCCAACTTTGCACAAGATATGCAAACCTCAAAGTCAGTTTCACTAACCTTCATTTGTCTTGGAAACACAAAAATTTACACTAGCACTTGGCTCGCAGGAAGAGATTCACACCAGCCCTGGAGCCCTGCTCCTCTTAGAAAACGTTACCTTGCTGTTTTGTTGGACTGTGAAGGCCGCCTCGGCCTCCACCTCCGCCTCTGCACACTGGCTGCCAGGGGGCGGTCCATACAGGCTCCCAAGCAAGAGCACCACATCTGCTTCTGCCAACCTCTGCCCCGTGTTCCTTGGAAATCTCCTCCTTGGCTTGGGCATGACCCAACCCACTTAGAAGGAGAGAGCAACTTTACAGTCCCGCGTGGAGTGACTCCAAGCCAGCCATACCTATTTCCAAATGATCTGGCGCAGAGAGCAGATTGTGTTTCTTCCGAGGCTTGGCCGAGAACAGTGGGTCTGGCAACACTGAACCAGAGTGGATCAAATGGGACTGTCAAGAAAAATCTGAAGTGGCCTCTAAGGAAGAAAGACCAATGAAACATTCAGGTCAGGAGTGAGATGCTTTCTGTCAACATTAAGAAAGGAAAAGTATGTGTCTATGTGTGAAATCCAAAAGTACAGACAGTGATACAGAGAAGCAGACTGGCACATGCCCAGTACTTTCTGAGAGCTGGCACCCAGCCTAAAGTGACTCACAAAATCTACCTCTTGTTTTTATTCTGACCTTTAATCAAACTTTTTATTGGAATTTTTTATGGTTGGTTGTCCACCTGACTGCCACCCTACCAAAGGAGGCAGGGACTCTGATCGTGTGTGCCAGAGACCAACAGAGTGTTGTGCTCATTTATTATGGTCTCAGGGAACCATGATTACGGGGTTCCAGAAATGGGATGTGGGAACAACACAGAAGCTGGGTTTCACTTAAGGTCTTTGGCAAGAAATAAATAACCCATTGCTAAGAGGAAAAGAGTATTGGCTCTTCACAGATCATTTGAAGGGATAAGTTGAGCCCTAGAAACCACTCCCAACCCAGATGACTTTCTGCTCAAGGAAAAAAGCAGATCTTGAGCACTGGATTACACAGGTACAAGTCTGATTGGCCGTTCCCTGATTTGGTTGCACAAGCTATGTTCAAAGGTGAAGGCACAGTGGCAGCACGTTGGGCTCTCTGAGGCTCTCCCTTGAGCAAGAAGATGTGTGTTTCTGGCTGTCCACTTGGCACTGGACGCCTTTGTAATTCTTTGCATCTAAACAGTATGGCCATGGGAATTAGCAGTAAACAGTCTAAAAAGAAAGGCTGTTGCTTCCAGTTGCTTTGTGCCTTTCACAGTCAACTCAACTGGCCTGTTTCAGGCATTTACTGTGTGCCCGGCATTTTCTCAGAATATGGCAAGACTGGCCTTGCCTAATTGCCTTAGCAATCTGTTAGGAAAGACAGTTTTGTAGGCACCTGTGGCAGAAATAATAGCAGAAACACTGTGGAGGGCCCTCGTCAGAAAGAAGCATCACTTTTGAGGGTGCGCTCACAAGGGAGCCCCACCCACCATTCATCCATCCATACGCTGATGCCTAAATCTTTCTACTCTGCTTGCTATTTACAGGGAATGAGGGCCTTGGGACTGAAGGAGAACAGGGAGTATAGGAAAGGGGGTTGGGAGGTGGGAGGCAGGCTAGGCCACATGGGCAGGGGTTTTGCTTGCCAGACCAAAGATCCTTCTTAGCACTTTCTGCAGGTGGGGTGGCACAGGTAGCTACCCCACCCCAATAAAAGGCCTTATGAAAGGGAAGAATAAAAATAAAAACTCACAGGAAGATTTTGTGAGTTGTTTTAGGCTTGCTCTCAGAAGAATACTGGGCATGTGCCAATGCTGTGGATCACCCTACAACTCAGAAGTATTTTGCATCTGTTTCATGCTTATTTTCTGTCTGGTTCCCCGGTGGGGACATGAACCCCATGAAGACAGAAAGTCTGTTGGTCATTGTCACTGTTGTGTTCTTAGTTTTAAGCACAAAGCCAGGCACAAAGTAGGCCTTCAACAAATATTTCCAGAATGAATAATCTTTCTGTGTTTGTTGTCTCCAAATAGTAGAGAGGAAGGAGATGGAGAACTAGGAGATCCCATGGGAGGGACTTGTAGTGACAGAGAGGTGTCAAGATCTGAATCCAGGGCAATGGTGGCTGAGATGAAAAGGAGGAAGGATTAAGGGTAATTCCTGGGATTAGTGCTGACAAGGGTTGGTGAGGATAGGGGAGGGGTCAGCATGACTGTAAGGTTTTCCTTTGGATGTCTCGGTGGCTAGTGATATTGTTGACTGAGAGAAAAGGCAGGGAAGGAACACAAGGAAGGGCTGTCATGGAACTTGGAGTGCAGATAACAAGATCAGTTTGGGGCCTGTGTGATCTGACACAACTATAGAATGTCCAACTGGAGATGTCCAGGAGATAGTTGGAAATATGTATAGGCCATTGAGGAAGATGGCTGAGGTCACAGAGCTATGGTGATAAATGAAACCAGAAGAGGGTAAGGTCAGTCAAGAATTGCAGACAGAGTTGGAAGAGAAAACAGGAGCCCAAACCTAAGGATTTGATGGGGGAGTATCCAAAAGGAGCCAGGGAAAGGAAAAGAAGGAGAGATCCGAGAGGGAGGAGGAGGAGGAGAAGAAGCGAGGGCCTCTGGCCACCTGGAGAAGAGGTTAGAGTGAGGGCCAGTAAGTGGAGCCCTTGGGTGAGAATGGCCAAGAGCGTCCCATCACCAGCAATGGGCGGCTCTTGGCCATTCCAGGCCTTTGAGAAGAACAGAAACACAGGTGGGCTTCCTCCTCCCCTTCCTGGAGGGCAGGGCCAGGTCTAGCTGAATGCTGAATGACCTACCTGTTTAAGGATGTCCTTAATTTGAAACCACCACAACTCCTGCACCTCCCTATCTCCTACCCAAGTATGGCCCCACTTAGGGGGCTGGCTTCAGTCTCCCACAGGATTACTACAGGCAGCTCCTGGCTCCAGTTCTCTCAGGGAAGATGTTTCTTCTGGGGCTGGTTTACATGGTAACGCAAGAGGTCTCAGCCTCCTTCGTGATTAACCTGTTTTCCCAGCACCCTCTGCCACATCCACTCTTGCTAAGACAGCGAGCTCACCCTGCCTTCCTTCCTGCCGCCCAACCCCCACCACTCCTTTTCACTTCCTGTCCTTCAGTTCAGACCAGAGATTTCTGTATTTATTCCAATTCCAAAAATTCCATAGAAATGACAGAAACTTAAAGGGACGCTGTTACACAACACAGATCACAGCAGAGATCTTTGAGTGAAGGGAGAAGAGTGGGGTCCAGCTGCCCCTCTCAAGGCAGAGCTCTGGAACACCATGAGTCTGCTGTGAAGCATACAGGCAAGAGGAGCGCTCTGCCCTCCTCCTCTGACTCTCCTGAGGGTGAGCCTAAGGGTCACCAATCTCCACCCTCTTTCCCGAGGAATCTGTTCTTTCTAGGAGGGACAGAACAGGCCAGGCTGGGACACAGAGTGTTGGGACTCCCTGATACTGAACAGTCCCCACTCTGGAGTCCATCTCCTACAGAGTGAAGTCACTCAGACCTTCAGACCCTGTTTATGAATGGAGTCGTTTAGACTGCATAGGCTAACCAGGGGTCCCTGGGAGAAAAGCCCTTTGGAAGGGGGACTATCAAGACATGGTGTCGGGGCCGGGGAGATGGGGAGATGGCTCAGTAGAATAAGCGCTTCCCTGGCAAGTGCTAGGGCCTGAGTTCAATCCCTGGTTCTGCAACAACAACAACAACAACAAAAAAAAAAAAAAAAAAAAAAAAAAAAAAAAAAAAAAAAAAAAAAAAAAAAAAAAAAAAAAAAAAAAAAAAAAAAAAAAGAGGGAGAGTTTGCATGTTTAAAAAAAAAAAAAAAAAAAAGGCCTGGTGTCGCCTACTGAAGTTCAGGGCGAAACTCCACTAGAGACCGCCATTTCTCATACACACAGGAAGTTCCGCTATTTCTTCCTGGAGAGTCCAGGAAGGGGGCAGAGGCCAGAGAGAGGCAGAAACTTGCCAAGACTCGGCTTCTCAGTCTCCCTGCTCCCACCTGCCCAGGCACTGGGTAAATCTCATCTTTCACAGCCCTGCCCCTAACCCGTGGCTCCAGGTCCCCAGCGCCCTGCCCAGCCCTGCCCAGCGCTGCCCACTGCACTTAGGGTAGGGCTTGTGAGTCAGGCCTATTCATCTGGCTTAGAGCTCGGCTGGGCTGCAGATGCTGGGAGGACGGTAATTTTAGACTCCCTGATTGGAAAGGCTTGCGGGCGGGCGGGCGGGGGAGGGAAATTTGATTCACTGGTTGGAGCTGGTTCCAAGCGGCTCGACCTCCCTCCGTGCGCCCCTCTTCTTGAGCCGCGGCCCCTCCAACCCTTGCTCGGTGTTCGTCCTGCCCCGAAACGAGCACAGAATAGCGTGGCAGTCCCTGTGCGCTTGGCGTGGGCAATCAGGGCCAAAGGCCTCAGTGGCTCAAGGGGTTGGGATTCTGCGGCGAAAGACTACGCCGAGGACAGAGCAGATGGCCTAAATTAGCCAACACCCAACTCCGCTCCCCATCCCAGCGCCGTGAGTGAGGAACCAGGGCCGACTGGGGGCGACCCGGGCCTCTGGCCTCTCCTGATCCTACTAGTTTCCCATTCTCCCTCTCCAGACCTCCACCATGGGGGACCTTTGCTCCCCTGGGCTTTGCGACCCGGCTCCCAGGGCCCTCAGCCAATCCCTCCCCAACCCCCGTGGTGCTACAAGGCCCAATTTGCATTTGATTACAGCCCCTCCCCCACCCATCCCCACCTCCACTCAAATCCCCTGGGAGTGCCTCGGGCTGACGTTTCAAGTTCCGTGAGTCTGGGTTGAGCTGAGAATTCCGAGCTCCAGAGCTCAGGCCCTCCCTGAGGGGCCTGAAGCCACCAGAGATGTGTCCAGCTGCCCGTCCACTGCTCAGCACAGTCCCAACTCCAAGGCTCTGGATTGAGTCACCCCAGTGTTCGAGCCCCTGTGCGCAATGCGTGGAACAGGGAACTCAGATTTCTTTGTGCCCCAAATCCTCATTTGAGGAAGGAGAAATACTTGTGCCAAATCACAGCAAATCACAGGTCCTGGTAAACGCAAGACTATTAGCTCATCTCTGGAGTTTAGTGTCTGCCCTGGGCACAATTTTATAAACCAGGAAAGATCTGATAGGTTTCTCTTTTTGCTACTTAGACCTGGAAGAAAGCCACAGTGAAATCCTGGAATCCCTGCTGCGTGATGTCCAGCTCCTGTTTGGTTGCCTCTGGTGACCGGAAAATTGCCACCTACAAGCAGTCCAGTAAAACTTCGGCTGGCTGGCCTTTGTTTAATAACTGTCGCTGCAGGTTTTGCTGCTGTCCACCAGCGTCCGTTTCCATGGTGGCCTCGGACCTGTGGATAGGATCAGGATAACCCAGAGGGAGAGTAGCGATCTTCGCCCTGCTGCAGGCGAAGACCTACTGGGACTCCCCCAGCGGTGCTAAGTGCAGCCGTGTTTCCACTTCCACAACAGACGCCCTTGGTCAGGGCGCTCCGTCCCTGTGCGTGGCTCCATGATGCTCCCTTCTGACCCAGGCAGTGCCGGCAACCAAACACTCGCATTTGTTTATTTGTCTTGCTGCATATGAACACAAGGATGTTTTACTACTTTTCAAAGTAAGGGTGCCTTTCCTGGGCAGTTAACAGGACTTAAGTGCCTGTGCCCCTCCAGCACTTGTTTATTGCAGTTTTCAGCAGGGGAAGCTTAAGTGATTATTCATGGATTCTTTCATGCTAAAGATGCATTGCAGTGAAATGTCACTGGCTTGGACAAATTCAGGTTGTGGTTTGAACAATCTCAGGCCCCACACATCCCAGCAAGACTCTCAGTCCTCTCTGTCCTATAGAGTTGATCAGAATCACTGCCAACAAAATCTTCCCTTGCAGAAGTGTGCCTGGTCTACTTTTAAAAACAAATGCACCTCCTGTGTAAACATCATTTTGCCTGTTGGAATGTAAGTGGTATTATTGTGATGCTTGGAGACAGTTTGTTCTTGTAGCGGATTAGCAATTTCCCCCTGAAAATACTGTTTCTCAGTATTTGCTAAGCACATCCTTCCTTCTTGTGTGGTTTGGGGTTCCTTATCAGTCAGCACAGGTAGACCAAGCCCCAGAAGATTTGCTATACCCAACCCATCAAGAATCCTGGCACAAAAAAAAAAAAAAAAAATCCTAGCATGCGAGCCAGGGACATGGCTTAGTAGTATAAGCGTTTGCCTAGCAAGCACAAGCACCTGAGTTCAATCCCCAGTTCTGCCCCCCCCCCCAAAAAAAAAGAATCCCGGTATTGATCTCTACTGAGAAGGGCTGGGCTTAGGGTTAGGTGTAGGTTTTCTGAAGAGGTGGGAAAAAAAACAGAAAATTGCCCAGAGAAGGATCTGTTAGCAAAAATTTTTTAAAAAGCTAAGACACATTTTGAACTGTGAGGAGCATTCAGTATGGACTGGAGCAGAAATGAATATGCCATTGGAAGGTGGAGCAAAAGCCAGGTCAGTTATGATAGTGGTGGAAAAAGGAAAGAGTTTAAAATTGTTTCCCCTATGGGTTGACTGATTGTGACCATCCCTCCCATCCCCCCACTCCCTCACCCCTTGACCCCCATCTCCCAAGTTCCGCCTGGTAATATGTCTTTCTCCACCACCCTGGCCCATGCCTAATCTCCCCACAAGTCATCTGCCCTGATATTCCAATTTGAACCATAAATGTGTTTGGCCTATGCAGTATTTTTTAAAAATCAGGAACTTGTACATCACTGTCTAGATTTATGACTTCCCTAGGAAGCCTGGGAGATGTAACCTCAAATTTCAGCATGCCAGTGCCAGGCTGCCACCAGGAAGCAACTGTCCCAGGTTTGCTGCAGCCCCTTTGGCATGGCTGGAATGCAAGAGACCATCTCTTGTATTCAAAATGTGCACTTCAATGCCCCCCATGATGTTAGCATTTGAGGTAGGTTAATTCTTGATTACATAAGACTGTCCCATATATTATAGGGTAGTTAGCAACCCTGGGCCACTCCTACTCAATTAAGAACACCCCCAAACATTTCCAAAACCCTAGTAGCAAGTGTCACTCCATCCACTATTGGGGACACAAGCTGTCCCTTGTGTCCCCAGTGCTGGCACACAGTAGGACCTCAGTTATAGATTTAAAAGACCTAGCATACAACATCGATCACTGAATGGTTCTGCATATTAAAAGTTCCTTTAACACAGAAGCAGAAAAGTACAATAATCATAGCATTAAAAAAAAATTATCTGGAGTAAGCTTAGTGCATTCCCTTAAACACCTGTCCCAAAATGAAGAAGAAAAGAGTTAACGGCACATTCCTGTTGCGGCATTTCCACACTGCGTGCCCCAGCTCTCATTGTAATGATATTGGTTATGGTTTCCTTTCCTTTGAGCCTTCTCTTGTAACAAGAGTGCCATGTAGCTGTTCACCAGGCTGCACCCCACAAAAGGCTCCACTCAGAGGGAGCACAAGGAGAACCAAACCCCAGGCAGCTTTGCTCCAGGCAGTGTGGCTGCTATTATTTTTGGGTTTTTGTTTCATTTATAAAAATGATATATTCGGGCCCGGGGAGATGGCTCAGTGGAGTAAGCGCTTCCCTGGCAAGCACAATGGCCTGAGTTCAACCCCCAGTTCTGAAAAAAAAAAAAAAATGATATAGGTTTACAACAGAAATTTCAGAAGAGAGTAAGGTACCAAGCATAAGTTAAACGTCACTCATAATGCTCTTGTAGATTTTGTTTATTTCTAGCAAAATTGGGATCGTACTAGTTACAAAGCCTCCGCAGCTGTATGTAATCAATTTAACTAATTCCTCTTGCTCGACTTACAGTTGCTTCCCAGTTTATGTTCTTGAACACAGCACAGCAATGAACTTCTCTATTTATAAGTCTTTCTGCGTCTGTCTGATTCTTTCTTCAGGAAATGTGCTAGAGCAGCCAGCAGCGCTCCTCCCCTCCACTGGGGAGAGGCTGTTGGCCCCAGCACTCCAAAAAGTGAAGTAATCGGTAGACTGAGGCCTGGGGGAGGAATTTCCAGGCCAGAGGAAGCTCCTATGATATCTAGCACTGAAGCGTGGCCATTTCTGAGAACAAGGGGAGGGGCTGTGGGACTGGGGACTTTGGGACCATGGAGAGTGTTGGAAACTCCTACCAAGCGGAGCAAACAGGGCTTAACCAGAGAGCGAGAATTGTTGGGCAGCACCCTGTCCCACCCTGGTGGGGATGCACAGCGCTCTTTAGGAAGGCTGGGGCTGGGGTGGGGATAGTGAATTATCTCAGATTTGGGAAACGGCCTGCTAGATCCAGCCGGAGGTCAGGGGGACAGGACGGAGGCTGTGAAATCCTTCCCCACCCAAATAATAAGATTAGAAAATGTGTACATAAAAAGCAGCCTGTGCGACCTAGCAAAGGAACTGTCTTTGCTTACTAACATGGCTTCACAGATCCAACACGATCTACACAGAGCCCCGAGTTCTATTTATGGTGTCATAAAAACAAGAATGAACACTTTCTACAGCACGTCGTAGTTCACAGCGTACCTTCCGTGATACAAGTCTGGTTTCCTTCGATAGATATTTTTTTAAGTGGATGCTCCCTATTTTATAGCCATGGTGCTCAGAAAGGGGAATTTGTGTAAGTGCAGACAGGTAGTCTGCAGGGGAATCAGGGGCCAGAATGGATACAAGGACAGTTGGTGATAATGAATCTACTCTCTTGTGACCATCACTTCTGTCCTTGCAAAATGACTTTTGTTGGGAAACAAATGTATCCTCCCCCTGGCCTCGACCTTTGCAAGTTGCATTAACCAAGTGAGCTAACAGGATAAGCCAATTCTGTTTGGGCTTTTAGAGCAGTGGGTCATACCATGCCTGTAATTCCAGTACTTGGAACTCTGAGGTAGGAGGGTCATGAGTTCAAGGCCAGCCTGAGCTACATAGTGAATCAGCATCAAATACACAGTGAAACCGTACTGCAAGGAAAAGAAGAAGAAAAACAGTAGGAGACTGGTCTTCTGTATTTTCACCTAAAGACCTTTGTTCTCAGTCCAATGCAGGACTTTCCTACACCTGGAACCTTCTTCCCTAACCTATTCAAGTCTAAGCTACACACCCCACACTGCTATCCCTAATTTTTGGTTCTTCTAACCACTGTTACCTGTGCTGTATTTTCCTTCTTGGCACTTACAGGCTTCTAATCCATTAATATCCTATGGTTTCCTTGTTTCCTCTCTGCTTTCTCCACTGCAGTGTAAGCAGGACAGGCTTTTTCATCTGGTTTGCTTAGGTATCCATCCCTAGACAGTGCTCTGAACAGCAGATGCTTAGAAAATGACTGATACATGGATAGCAGGGAGGGCATTAGTGAATTCACACAGTGACCACATTACAGGGAATCTCACGCACTGGTTCCCCTTTTCCCCTCCCTCTTCTTGCACCTAATACTATATGCCCTTTTGATTTGAAATATTTTCTGAAGAAATAACTCTGTAAATCCATAGAACAGGGAAAAAGCCACCCTGGCTCTCCAGAGAAGTGGGCAAGTCACAAGCTCCATGGATCCGTGGTCTCCCTGTTTAGCTTGTGTAAGGGGCAAGGGACGCATGGTCTTGGGGGCATTTCTCATGGTCTCTTTGCTTCTGCCAAGCTGTGAATCGGGGTGCAGCCTCCCCCTTTCTGTCAGCGGGGTCATCCGCTTTCAGGGCAGCATCATGGGCCCCGGCTGATGTCTGCCCACTGGCTTGCTGTGGATATGTGGAGCCCCCTTCTCTCTGCTGGGGCCCTGCCAAGTTACACACTGACAGGCTTGTTCATTCTGGCATTTGGCTACCTGTACAGTACATGCGGAATGCCACCATGGGTGCAGGGCTATTGGGAAGAGGTAACAGCTCAGACTCTGGGATCCATGGTCAGGCCAGGGAGCCCCTCAGTGTGACAGTCTATCTGAACCAGGGACATCTTTGGGCAACACCAGTGCCCCATTCCTCCCTGTGAGTTCTCTTCTTCCCTGGGACTTTGCTCAGGAGCATACAGAGTCAAGGGGTTGGTCAGGAGAGGGGCGGTCTGCGCGGGCACAGAAGTATGGGAGTGGTGAGCGTGAGGGTCAGAGGAGGAAGGACAGGAGCCTTCCGCAGTGAAAGGGCCTGTAGGGGTTTGGGCTACCAAAGAAAGGGAGGTGGCTGAGAAGAAAGAAAAGGAAGAGATGGAGGGGTGAGGTGATGGTGGTGGTGGAGGACGATTTAGTGTGGGAAGGCTGAGGAGCAAAGGCTCCACGGGCTTGGGAGAAGGCTTTCTGGGAATCGCACCAGAAGAGACTCCTGCATGGCCTCTCAGAAAACTCTTTGTGAAGATCACGTCAGACCTGAGAACATTCAGAAGCAGATAGGCCCAGGGGCGAGCCGGCCACACTTATGCAGATCTCAAGCACAAGGTCAGTCGTCAAAGCCCCAGCATTGCACCGGCAGCCCAGGCCGGGCTCCTCCACCTACATCTGGGCGTGCTCACTGTCTCCCACGCGGACCAGACACGTGCCTTCTGGGCTCCGCACCTCCTCAACCACCCCCATGACATGCTCACAGGCCCCAGGGTCGGCCGCCATCCTTCCTCCTTCCTCCTGTTTGTGTTCTCAGAACAGGCCTCAAGCTTCCACCCGGAGCCACTTTCTCCTCCTGCAAGCAGCCTTTGGAGGTCCCCGGAAACATCTTCCAGGCCTCCCCTACTTCTCCCGAGCACTTCTCATAAACATGGGTTGTTACCTGGGTGTACACGAGTTAGCTGTTGGTAGATGTAAATTCCTTTAAAAAGAAAAAAAAAAAAAAAAAGGACAAGCATTAAAGTCCCTTTAACTTAGCATCCTGTGGGCTTACAAGGGCACATGGAGCCCCTATGTTAGCGCTGACCCCATAGACTTTCCTGGGAAGCCCAGAGAGGTTGCCCGGAAGAAGATACTGGCAAAGCTGAGACCCAGCATCTCGTTGCCTGCTCCCTATGGGTCTGATCCCTGGAAAGCAACTCCAGGGGCCTTAAACAGTAATATTGTCACCAGAGGGGCCTGCCCTTCAAAGAAACAGGGCCTGATAGCTCTTGTTATATGCAAAGTGGAAAAGGTACCAAGACTGTTCTCAGCATTTCCTGCCTTTCAATTGAGTGAGGACAGACAGATGATTTATTGGGCATTTCCTAGCCTCCCCTTCACCATAGGAAACCAGTATGAAAAAAAAGGTGCAAATTTTAAAAAGATGTGTGAGTGTTTTGAGGAGGCTGGGAGAGAATTCCTCTGTACCATTAAAGTAAAAAAAGAAAACCCTCTAGCAGCAGGACCTCTGATCTAGAAGCACACTGACCATAAATTTACTCCAGCCTTTGAGAGCTCAAAGCTGCTTGTGGGTGTGGGAGGCAGGGCAGGCGGTGCAGGCTGCACTCTCTCTGCTCCCATTTTCAGGTGACCTAGCAGGGGCTTGGGGAGGGGTCCAGTGTGCCTGTAGCCACCTCCACCAGCACAGGGAGCAGAGGGCTGCAGGGGCCTTCACCGCCCTCAGAGATTGGGTTTAGTAGAAAGAGGTTGGCATCCCCCCACCCCACCCCGCCCCACCCCACCCCACCCCAGGCAGTGGAGAGCCCAAGAAGCAGGACTCCGCCTCGATAGCTCTGTTTGGTTCCACTCTTCTCCAAGGGCTGCCCTAACAGAACCACCTGACACTTACTGGGATCAAAGCAATAGAGATTTATGGCGGAGATTCATAGTTCTGGAGGCCAGAAGTCAGAAACTGAAACTCCATCAAAGCCACATTGCTCCTGAGAGCTCTTGGGAAGGCGCTTTCCTGCTCTTCCTAGCTTCTAGTTTGCCAGGGATCCTCGGCGCCTCGCCCCCCAGCCCAGAGCTACATCTCTCCAGGGTTTGCAGCACCTTCCCCTGTCGTCTGGCCTATGCCTGCGTCTCCACACGGTGCCCCTGTGTGGAAGTCTTCTGTGCACGTGCACCTCTCTCTTCTCCAAGGATGCCTGTGGAGCTACAGGAAGAGCCTGCCTTACCCAGTACGGCTGCATCTGAACTAACCTCTCAACGATAATGTGCAAAGGGCCATTTTCAAAAAATAAGACAGGAACTGGGAATTAAGACTTCACCGTGGACTGGTGAGATAGCACAGCAGACTAAAGACCTGCTTTGGCAAGCCCAGGGACCAGGGTTTGATCCCCTGTCCCGAATGCCATGCCGGCCTGGCCCCCTGGGTACACTGAATGGACGCAGTCTGGGCATGGTGGCACATGCCTGTGACCCCAGCACTGGAGAAGCTGAAAATAGGAGGATGACTGCAAGTCTGAGCTGCATAGTGAAACCCTATACCAAATATTTAAATGAAAATTAAAAAAAGAAAAAAAGATTTTACCGTGTCTTCTGAGGGGCACAATTAAGTCCATCACTGAAATCTAATGCTTATTATCCACAATTTTAGGTCACCAAACTAGTCACTCTGTGTGTATGTATATATGTGTGTGTATGTACATGTATTAGTCCATCAGATTTACATTTATATAGTAGCATTTACATATATGCAATGCCTATACATACAAATATATATATATATATATATATACACACAAATACCTATGATTTGTATTTAGTGTCCCATGATATATACATATAAATTCACATACGTGTAAAATGATGTGACATTATGTATCACATACATGTCATGTGTAACATTAAAATAGAAGTCACATATGCATAGTACAGTATATCTAATCTCACACATGACACTGTATAAAGAACTATATGACAGCTACAAATCTTGTTTTGTTTGTTTTTTTGGGATTTTGATTGTTTGCTTGTTTTTTGGTGCCCAGGACCAAACCCAGGGCTTCCAGCTTGCTAGGCAAGCATTCCGCCACTGAGCCAAATCTCCAGCCCCTACAGCTACAAATCACAGGAGCAGTTCTGAGTAATGTCTATAGTACTCAAAGGAAAGTGACTATAGGGCTTTTGGGTTGTTTTGCACTAAAAAGATGATGGGGAAGGTCTGCTTTTGCCATAGATATAAGCACTTGAGCAAGACTGAAACTCAGCTGAGGGACAGTCCAAGCACTGCAGAGCCTATGTCTGCCTGGGCCACAGGGCTGCCCTGCTGGGGGTAAGAAGGCTCACATCCAGAGCCTCGAAGCCCGCCAGGCACGGACGCTTCTAGAAGAAGTCCCACTCCACACGCCCATCTCCAGCTTCATCCGCTCCGACCTCTTCCCTCCTCTCATGCCTCCTCGCCCCACCTTTCCAACTAATAGTCAATTTTTTCATTTGAGTTACTTCTGCTGAGTGTGCCCAGAAGTCATAGGTGGTCACACAAAGAACACTATTTTCCCTTCAAATGAGCTGGGAAACGACTTTTCATGGAGGGCTTGCCCCATGCCAAGGTTAGAGGACTTTGTGTTCAGTTGTTTTGGAATTGTTGGTGAACTTCCTTTTTCAGTTTTATGAAGCTTTTTCCCTCCCTGCATTTTCTCAAAGGCCACACTGACTGATTTAAAACTTAGCTTCAAGGCTCCTGGAATGTCTTGCATGGATGAGTCTGGGGTCTCGGGGCTCCCTTAGGCGCTGCCCAGACCTCTTTCTGAAGGACCTTTGGAAGCACTGAACGGCTCTCCCAGATCTTCTGACTCTGCTGCCCACCTTCCTAGAGCTCCACCCACTCTCTTTACCTTCCCTCTGGAAGTGCAGAGCCTGTCTGCTCTCCCTCCTTGCTGGCACCTCCAGCAGGGAATGAAAAGGATGCTGCTACCAGAAGGAAATGGCCCAATTCCGGGACGCCTGCAATGGGGCTCCGGAGGCCTGCTGCTTGGAAACTACGCTGGAGGATGTTTTTGCCAGGGCCTTTGCCCATCCTGAAGTTCCACACAGACTGGCAAAAATACTGTCCCGCCTCCCACAGCTTCCTCTGCCACTCCCTACCATCTTTCAAACGAGCTTCCCTGTGCAAAATGCCCTTGGTACAGTGTCATTTCCACAGCTGCTACTACTAAAAAATAAATGCAGACTTTTCAGCACCCATCCACAGGTTTTATTAAGCTTTTGACAGAGCCTAGAACTCACTCTCAGGTGGGTAGCGTAGGAGTGTAGAGGTCACCCTTGGGAAACTATGGCTTAATTGTTAAGCCGGTGTGCTTACACAGGGCCTCACCTTTGCAAAGCCTGCCAGGGTCACCTTAGTGAGGTGGCCAAGAGGAAGCAAAGACTACATGTGAGGGCATAGGCTGAAGTAAAAGTACAACCTGGGCTGGCCAGCTTGGCCTGGGCAGTGGGGAGAGAGGAGCGGGCTTCAGGTGTGTTCACCATGGGGCCAGCAGCACAGCTTCCATGTGGCAACTCTGTTGCACGGTCATTTAAGTTGGCTGCCAGAGTGACAACTGACTGTACCTTCTCCCAGGTCTGGGATGGGCTGTACAACCAGAGAAAGCCGATGAAGCTTCCCTGCTGCACTTCTGAGGAGGGCCCTTGCTTTCTCTCAGGGACAGCACTTGGTGAATGCAGATACTACACTTGATTTTCAGTCACACTGCTGGGTTTTGATCCAGATTTATCCCGTTTCTCTAGGTAAGTGTGAGCAAGCTCCATAGTCACCCTGTGCCTCTGTTTTCTCAACTAGGAAAGGAAGACAATAGTATCTTCTTTGGAGAATATGGAAAGGCCTACATGGGGCATTACATGCAAAGCACTGCACACCATCCTCACACACCAAGAGGCTCCATGCCACAGCGTTTGCTCAGCACTCACAGCTGCTCCCCTCTGCCCTGGAGCCCCTCTCCCTGCTATCTGCACAGCCTGGCTTCATGCATGACTGGGATAGTCCACACATGTCCTGTCTCCTGCTCCCAGAAAAACTTCAGTTTTCCCTGTTTCTTTCTCCCAGGGCCTTTCACCCCCTGTCAGTGCCAGCTCTGAGTAGGTGACTGACAGCCTCAGCCTTCCTCTGCAAGGGACCCTGCCTGGTGACACTCTTGGACCCAACAATGGGGAAAGCACAGCTCTGCAGATGAGGGCCAGATCTTGGTGGCTGAAAAAAATCTAGTTTTGAACTCCAAACTTCTGCCTGAGGAAGGCGATGTGATCTACAAGGTGAGACAGGCAGTTGAAGGCTGGACTCGAAGGCTCCGGAGCAGATGGAGAAAGGAAACACACATGCAGAGGCTGACAGCACCCAATTAATCCTGCCTTTGTCAGCCTAGCTGTTGTTCTTTCTCACCGGCCTCAGCCTCTGGGCATTTCTCCTCAGTTTCCCCCTGAGGGGCAGAGCCAGCCCTCACAGGCATGCTGTGGCAAGTGGTACATTAGCTCCTTTTGCGCAGTACAATACTAGGAGCAGGAAGGCGAGGACGTCATTGGTTCTCTGTTCTGATGATCAGCTGTGAAGTTCTGAGAAAGGAAGTTTCTGCTGCTGCTGTGATGCAGACGGACTTCTCAGAGTAGTCCACCACGTAGCCACCCCTCTGCCGGTCCTCACCAACTGTGCAGATGTGAGGAATAGCTGCCATGGAGCCAGGCTTCTTGGGTACTCATGTGGAGACCAGGGCAGAGTGAAGGAGCTCAGTCACACCTCTGGAGGACAGTGACTCAAAGCCTGTGGGCATTTTCTGAATGGAGCTGTCTCTCACCTTGGCCTCTTCCCTGGCCAGGAGAAGGGTATAGCTGGTGGAAAAGCCGCATGTGCCTTGCTGGTTCTGCCAGGTTCAGAGAGGCCTTCACAGTTGACTTGGCAAAGGAGAAAAGGTCTTTCTTTCCCCTGGTCCCAGAGCCTGCCAAGCCCAGGGCTGAGCGGGCAGCTGTATCCTCCCTTCTCTGCCTCCCACACCATTACCTGCAGAGTTCACTGGAAAGCCCTGGCCAGGCCACACCATGCTGGGCTCCTGAGTGCCTGTCTTGGGCTCACTGCGGACTCTTCTTTCTCAGCCCAGACAGCAGGCCCACGCAGGGATGCTCCTGAGTTGTTCTTTCTTGCCTGCTTTCTCTCTCTCTCTCTCTCTCCTCCTAAGTCCAGAGCACAATTATTTACCCAGAGAAAACAGGGAAGTGACAAGGTAACAGAGTACACATGTTGTGAAAATATGCAGGCTGGGGCTGAAGAAAAGAAAACATTCTTCCATAAGTAGCTGCCTTGTTAATTCATTTTTTTCCCTTCCAGATTAGAACCAGCCATTTCTTGTGCTTCTCCAAGCACCTTCTGTGGTTTCCTGACAGCTGCCTGCAAGGGGTGAGATTTGGCTTGAAAAATGGGCCATCGGTCATGCTTCGGGGAGGGGGAGGTGAGCAGAAACTCAGATTCCCAGATTGCTCACATTCACTGCTCGTTTTCTGCCAAGGGATGGAAAAGAGGGGCTGCTGGGATTGTATAAACGCTGAGGCGTAACCTGATTTTCCACCAGAAGCGACAGCTCCATAATGAATGGTCCTTGGAATGAGGTTTTTCACCCCCCTCTTGAAGCTGCTTTCCAATTCCTGGCAGACTGGTGCCCCACAGCCTTGAGGAAGAGGCATAGGCTGATTCTCGGCAATTAAAAATAATATTGGCCCAGGTAGAGAGCGCTGGGCCCCCCCCATCACCCACACCCTTCTCATTGTTTGCCAAAGATCACTTTCCCAACCTGTTTCAGAACAGCTGGCCACAACGGAGGAGTGGGCTTGAGCCCTGAACCCTGTGTAGCTGGAGAGAGGCCTGGAGTATTAATAGCATTTGCTGGGCCTGGTGTTTGGGACAGGAAGGGGGTGACCCATGTCTTTGGGGCATTTTTTTTTTCTTTACTGTATTCTTTAAGCCCCAGGACTACAGACAGCACTGAGCCAGCCCGCAGAGAGGCTCCTGGGGTGAAACTCTTCTGGTACAGACCCTTGCACTTCTCATCTTTCTCTACTGTGTTTTCCACCTCCTCTCAAGCCTGTGGATCTTGGCCCATGGCTTGGCCCTGCTCTCTTCAGGAGAGGTCATACCATAGGGGCCTGGACAGTCCCTTCTGGGCTTAGTGTGACCCCTTCTGTGAGCAGGAGGCTGCGGCATCCCGGGCAGCACAGCCCCAACGGGGGATGCACTCTCTTTCCAGGGAGCGCCAATGCAGGCTGGAGCCTGTGTGGGTTGGAGGAGACTCCCCAAAGCTTGCTTATAGCCACAGAGTTCGTCAGCTTCCCACGACCAGCACCCAGCAGCCTTAACCACGAGATGGGCAGAAATCCTACAGTCTCCCCGCATGGCTTACCACCACCACAATGGCAACATCCCAGAAGGGGGCTGCGTCTCAGGCCTGGAATGGTTTTCATTACCAGCTTGGGTTGAAGCTGCAGTGGAAAACCTTGAGAACGGGCAGAGTGTGGATCTGAGGAGGAGGTTTGGCTGTTTCCCACTGAAGGAGCGCTGTGGGCAAAGGCACATCCAGCTCGAGCCTAGGCTGAGCTGAGTGAGGGGCCTTCAGAGCACAGGAATCAGGATGAAGCTGGGAGAACCCAGCTACACATCTCAGCACGTGTCCCTACATGGGCCACCTGGCCCCTGTGGGGCAAGCACAGCCTCTGTCTGCATTGGGCCAGGTTCCAGTCTCTGGCCGTAGGTGAAACACTATTTCCGATGATTGTTTCACAGATATTTTATATCCAGTGCGTGAAAACACAATAGGAACAGGAAAAATCCGTAAGTGCGCACAAAGCAAAGGTGGGCCCGTCCCTCACTAGAAGGTCACAGGCCCATTTTCTCAATCCAGTCCTTGATGTGGATCCAAGGGAAACGGTGCCTTTGAAGTCCATAGCAGCCACAGCAGGCCCAGCTGTGAGGGCGTGGACAGGCGTTAGGCAGGATGCACCGCCTTATCAGCAGCCCATCTAATCTCCTCCTGTAAGGACCAAGCTTCCTCTGGCAAAAGGTGATTTGAGGGCCATTTGTCAATAATCTAAGGAGATCCTTATGACCTGGGGTCTGCTGCATCTGGTGCTGCCAGAGCTAGGCCTTTCTCTCTTGGAGGTTCTGGGCAGCTCTTGAGAGCAAACCCTGCTGTGTTCTGATTCCGGGCCAGTCTCTCCCTGCACCAGATCCTTTGCCTTTTCCTGTGCTGATTCACCAGCCATCCCTCGAGGATTCTGTGCCACCACAAAGGACAGAGAAAAGGCCCTTGGTGACAAAAATCCTAGTTTTGAGAATCAGATTTGTGCTCCTGTGACTGTTGCTAAAAAATTTATTTTCTAGGCTCGGGTCCTCCTCCTCTTTCTTCTTACTGGGAGGAGAAAGGGAGGGCTTTGATTGCTCATGGAGTTGAACGTCCCTTCCACAGATGACCTTGGGCTTGGGTTCTTTCAGGATGGAACACTCATAACTTTACAAAGAGGTCTGAGCTGTCCTTTGGAAATTTTCACCCTCAGGAGTTCTTTCTTACCCCAAAGTGGAATCTACCACTCTGGCTTTGTGTTGGATTAACTAATGGTCGACTTAGCACACCCAGAGGAACTGAATCTGCACGGTGCTGGGCATGGAGGGTCCGCCTGAGGCCTCCAGCATAAAAGGAGAACTGGAGAGGAAGATGGTGTGCTGCTGTTTCCCCTGCAGAAGGTCATTTTACTAGTTTTCCTGATGTGAACTTAGCTGTTCTCATTGTTAGAAGAGCTAGGACCTCCTTGTTCTTTTCAGGGAAGCTCTGGTCTTTACCTTGTTCATTGCTTCTGGCCCCAGTGCAGATCCCTCAGCCTACTGCCACAGCTCCTTCATCCTGCTGGGGCACTGTCTAGCTTCCACTGGCCTTTGGGCCTTCCCGGCTCAGATCCTTGACACACACTTGCATGAGACATTGTCAGGGGCTCTCAGCCCCCAGCTGCACCCATGCAGGGCATTGCCATGGGATCCAGGTCCTCGGCTGAATTCTTCAGGTCTCTAGTGCACGGGCGGATCTTCTTGTACGCTTCTGAATTTGACCCTTTGGGTGCATATTATAAAATAACTCTATGAATTATGCTTCCTGTATTAAATCTATTCCCCTGTAAAGGCTGACTACAATAGGCTTTGACCCATGACTCAGCCTTGCAGTAAGTCTCAAGAGCTGGGCAGGGGTATAGCCGTGCTCTGGCACCCCGGAAAACAGGTGCATCTGAAGCGCTGACCCCTCGCCTCGCCTCTGTGAATGTCCACATCTCACACCTTATCATTAACATGTTGAACAGCCTGACTGTTCCTTTCAGCCCAATATATTTTCCCTGGGGCTTGACATCTTCGTGTCTATATTAAAACATCCCTGAGAAGATACTGTCTTCAGAGAATAGCATCTTACTCCATCAGGTGCTCCACAGAAGCTGACTAGTGGGTCTGGATCTCTTCTCCCTAGGGGCTTGGGCCACTCTCATCAGTCCCTGGTGCCACCAAAATTAACTAACTAAATACAGACCAATCATCCCACTGAATATTAAGAAAACAACTTGAAGTTTACATTTCACACAATGTGTGTCCCATTGTGACTGTCTCCTCCTAAACACCTGCTGAAATTTGTCACTGCAAATGTTGGGGAGGCTTTAAGACGTGATTAGGTCATGGGGCACTGTCCTTAGGAAAGAACTCAAGGTGCGGGATGTGGGTGAGCCTGGTAAAGGGGTGCCTTTGTCCTCCATCCTCTCTTGGTGTTGCTGACAGATGCTCTTTCTCTCTGTGGTACCCTCTACCGTGTTATGGTGTAGCACAACTGTGAAAAATACATGTGTCCAGAACATTAGGAAGTAAGTATCTTCACCTCATAAAGTAGTCTGTGGTGTTCTGTTACAGTGACATGAAATGAGCTGAGCGGGCCAACCCCCAGGCTTGTGACCTTGAGCTGATGCATGGCGCACAGTAGGACACATACTGCTGCCCTCCCCCAGCTGTGCTCACAGACAGCTGTGGAGCCACGTATGCACCTTCCCTAAATGCTGGAACAACGCTCGAATCTCAATGACCAGAGGCATGTTCTCGTCTCTTCTCTCTGAATATCCACCCATACCCTCCTCCACAGCTACTGCTTTCATTGTATAACTTCTCTATAATTCTATACGACCTCATTGAGTTCTCCAACATCAGCTCCTAGTTTCTTTGCTTGGCTTTCAAGTTTCTTCATATGCTTTCATCCTGTCTATCTAATCTAATTTCTCAGTGTTCTTCAAGGTACACTCCCTTCTACCATCTATAGTCAGACCACATGGTTTACTGCCTTCCCTGTGCATTTAGTTTGTTTCTTTTTCAATATGCTTCATTTTAAAAATATCTCAAATAAGCTTATGCCTTCTTCATGTTTTTAACAGACTTTATTTTTAGAGTCTATTGAGACTGATAGAAAAATTGAACAGAACTCCAAAGTTCTCAAATACCCTTTCCCGCTACTGGCATCCACCATCACAGTACTACGTTGGTTCCATTCATGAACCAACACAGATGCATCATTACCTCCCAGAGTCCCCAGCTTGCATCAGGGCTCACTCGGTGTGGCACTTTCTATGGATTTGGACAAGTGTTCAGCAGCATGCATCACAATAATAGTATCATACAGAGTGATTTGCCTACCCTAAAAATCCTCTATGCTCTCTCCATCTTTCCTATGTGCTGCCGCGGTCCTCTTGCATGGTGTAAGTTCTGCTTTCCTCCCTGCCTTTTGCATGGCTGCTGTCCACACAGACCTCCCTTCCCAGGATTCCTGCTGCACCCCCAACCAGGCCTGGCCCCCTTGGGTTGTGCCGTTAGCTTTGTCTCTGTAACTAGAGCACAAACGTTCAGTGCTCGGACTCCACCATCATGCCTGACACATGGTAAGCAGGGCTGCCATGCCGCTTTGCTCTGGGAATTCCCATTCACGTGACAGGAATAGAGTTTTGCGACATCCTAAGACTGTTCCTAAATCATTAATGATTGGAGAAACAAATCCAGGGCCTTAAAAAGGAGCACCCTTCTGACTCAGTGCAATTCTTCAGGTGATCATTGAATTGTGATGATGTTGTATCTACCAGTCACTGAAATGAAACACAGCATTTCCTCCTCCTCCCAAAGAAATTTCCATCTTGTGACATGTCACCATAATGTAATGTGAACACATGTCAAGGTACAGCATTATATTTGTAGTTGAAAGGATCGTTAGGAGTCTGCCAGGTAGGTGAGTAGAAAATTCCAGAAGGCGGGGCACTGGTAAAGTGAACATGGCGTATGCAGAGTGTGACACCGTTAACTTTCTGATGTTAAAACTAGAAACCCAACAGTGAAGTGCCTGTGAGCCCCAAATAAACCTATAGCAGATCATTGGCGATACAGGATTGTGTAATAACCTTCCCTTATGTCATCTGAAACCAGAAAGGAAAGAGTGGAGCGCTATCCTGCTCAGCCACGCCTCGCTGCTCTGAGAGCTGGGCAGACGTAAGCCAGAGGCTCACTCTTCCTCACCCGCCTCATCCTCACATATTCTGCCCTCAGCCTGTGGACACGGCAGGGCGCACCAATCAGGGACCAGGGCTGGGCCCCTCTAGGATGCTCATTGGATAGCCTCAGGAGCGAGCTGCCATTCTTCACAGATTTTGCCCTGTTTTGGGGCCTTCTTTATAAATTCTTCTTGTCCTTCCCTGATCTTTTCTTCCTCTGTCCTCTCTCCCTATTCTTTCCCATTTTCTCACATTTTTACATATTAGCATTCTGGTTCATTAGATAAAACCCACCATGGGCAAAAGCGTAGCCTCTTTCTCCTCCTAGATGGCTTCTTCTCATAACCCACTTGCCCAGTGGCCATTGGCCAATGCGTTAGAGCCTGGGTGTGACCGGACCTCTGCGGTCTGTGGCATGGTCCCAGAGGGTGCAAAGGGTGTTGGGGCTGCTTGCATAATAGAGCAGGGGCCCACTGTTGTGGCTCTGGGCGCCTCTCATTTCCCTCTCATCATCAGCAGGAGTTTGTTTCAGGCTTCTCAAGCTTGTCTTTGTTTTACCTGGGAAAGTCCCTGCAGGGAGAGCTAAGATCTCCCCAGAGGAAGGGGCTGGAGTCCTGACCTCTGTCACCAGAATTGTTTGGGCCCCGAAGCCCCCATAGGGGTTAGGAGGGTGATCAATTGGCAACCTAAGGAGTAAAGGCCTCTCGCTTCTCTCCTCCTCGCTCATTGTGAGCTGAAGGGCAGTGAGGTCAGCGGCAGCAAACTGAAGGGCCGCCGAGCCGGGGCCTTGAAAGCAACTCGTTTTGTGTTTCAGTAATGAGCGCTCTTTCTCCCCTTGGTTACACTCAGATTTCACAAGTTACAGGGAACCTGTCAACTGCTGTTTTCATTGTATGAGGCTCACAGGGAACTTGGATATAGGGCAAGCTCGTTTCAAAGAAAGCAGGGGAAAGAAAAGTCCTGAATAGCCGCAATGTGCTGTCATATGCAGATCGCAGCTCCAGTTGCTATGGGACACCTCTGCCCGCCGAGAGGGCAAGATGCCGAACATCCCTTATTGAAGTGACTGCCTCCTTGGAGATGGGAATGCCACCACTGAAAGGGTACAGCCAGCAGCCAGGCCTTCCAGTAGCCTGAATCCCGACAGCTTCTGCTCCCCTGCCCCTGGTTGTTCCCCCAGGAAACCCCTCACCCATAAGCTGAAGGAGCAGGCCAAGGTGATCCTGAAAAAGTAGCAGGGTGCGTAGAAGAGTCCCTCTGTCCCGGCCTTGGCACAGAGCAGGGCCATTGGGGGCCGTGGTTGGGAACTGGGCCTGACGGTAAGGACAGGCTTCACCTTCTTTGTTTGTCTTGCCCTCTGAGAACACTTGGCAGAAACATTTCTTTCCTGATGGGTTCATTTTGTAGCCGACAGACATTGTTTTCTTTCCCTTGTTTACCTAATGTGGCCCGGAATACAGTAATACGGCAGGCTATGCCAACGATAGGGAAGAGTGGACTTGCTGTGTTGGCCATGGGGTCTCCACACAGGTTCCTGTCCTGCACCCATTTACCCCGACTGTGGGGACAGGAAGTACCCGAAGAGTTGTCTGCCAGGCCTATGGAGAAGCGCAAGAGTAGAAGAGGGACCACAATTATGACTCTTAAGTAGGAAGCCCTGGAGGAAATTAGTGTGGCCACTTTTCATAGGCTAGAACCGTGGGAGCCAGGACTTAGAGACTGGAGAAAGCCAGATTGGGACCCTAAATAAACCGAAGGAAATATGTACGTTCCCCGCAAGTGTCTCCTGCACACGCTATCTAAAGGGACAAAGTGTGGCTGGGCTCTGACATCAGAGAGTCTAAGTCTGGGGGCTGTGGTGGGGCCAGTCAGTGGGGCCCATGCCCTTGGCAGTCTGTGGTAACCCCCTGACCCTCTGCTTTTCAGCTCTTGTCCCCATTTCTACCTCCTACTGTTTCTCCCTTTGAGGGCTAGCAAGCACTGAAGTGTATAACCCTTCCTTCAAGGACGCTTCAGATCTACTAGGAGAATAACATTTGAATATATGAAAGTGTAACTTATGACTATGCTTAATGCCCTCAAAGGAAAGCCCAGAGGGCATTCAGAAGCCTTGGGCCCAGAGAGCTGTAAGCCACACACCCACATAAAAGCACAGATTAGGTCATGTTTGTATTAGCTTTCCAGTTTGCAAATCACTCCCATGGAAGGCACTGCCTTTGTCCTTGACATCAGCCAGTGGAGGGGCTTTGGCGGCCTAAATGTTCCACGCAAACATAGCCCCTAACGACCCTTCCTGGGACAGTTTTGGGCTTTGGTGGAGGTCAGGGTCAGGGACTGCCGAGCAACAGTGAGCTCTCTGATTGGCAGGAGCACAGAGAGGTGGCCCCAGGAGCTCAGGCCAGACAGCCAGGCTGGGGGCCTGCGCACGGCAGCACTGGGCTTCACCTCGCAGAGCACACGCCTAGTTTGCCGCATTAGCTTCTATTGCTGCTGCACCAGATTACTGCCAGTGGCCTCCATGGTGCAAGTTAAGTATCTTACAATTTGGAGATCAGCGTGCCAAGTGGATCTCACTGATCTCAAAATTGTTGTCAGGGCCCTGTTTCTTTCTCAAGGGTCTGGAGGAGAATCCGCTTTCCTGTCTTTTCCAGCTTGTAAGGCTGCCTACATTCCTTGATTTGTGGCTTCCTCCCTCTGTTTCAAAATCACCAATGTGGCAGCTCTCTGACCAGTCTTTCATAGTTGCATCTCTATCTGTCTCTGATTCTGCTGCTTCCTAATTCCACTATTTATTTATTATATATTTGGTACAGGGTCTCACTGTGCAGCTTGGACTCATAGTGATCCTCCTGTTTCAGCCTCCCTAACACTCGGACTATAGACATGAGTCACCATGCTGGGTCTCACTCACTGGCTCAGTGCATCTGGGGGCAAGGCTGGCACAGCATGTGGTGCTGGGGATCAAACCCCAGTCCCTGCGCTTGCCTAAGCAGGCACTTAGTCCACTGAGCTATCTCCTCAGCCCAGTGCTTTGCTATTTCATACCCCATACAAGATTTTTTTTTTTGGTGGAACCAGGGATTGAACTCAGGCCCTTGTACTTGCCAGGCAAGCGATTATTCTACTGAGGGACCTCCCCAGTCCCATACTCTGTATAAGAACTTGCATGCAATCCTTGATGTCTTCTGGCTTAGAGGCAGAGATGTTTGCAGCCCACTTCTCGATGTCTGGTCAGCCCTTTAAGGTATCATCTTTAGTCCAAGCACATTCGTGGGCTCTGCTAAGTGTCCTTGATTCCTGGAGCCTCCCCAGCTCATGATGGGCTTGAGCCCCCTTCCTAATCAGCAGCCCATCCTTGCATCCTGACCCTTGCCAGCCACCTCCCAGACTCCAGCTCTTGAGAACAGAGCGTGTTCACAGCTGCCCCACTCCCTACCATAGTGGAAGCCAAAGCTGATCTTCAAGATATTCCCCAAAACTCTTGAAGTAAGATACGGGCACTGGCCACTTGCTCTGAGCTGGCCCCGAGTGGGCTGGTTTCTTGATTTGCTTTCTTGTCACACCCTTATCTTTGCTCTGCCTGGAGCCCAACTCCTTATTTCCTACTTTCCTTGCCTGGGGTTCCTCATTGCAGTCAGCCACCAGCATGCCTCCTGGGGTGCTCCCCACTGCCCAGCTGGCCTGTCACCTGGCCTCTGGAGCAACCGCCATGGCTGCTCCCACCTGCTCCTGGATGACCACGTGTCTAGAATCTATGGTTTCTCTGACTTCCCAGTGTGTTCTAAGAGTGACCTTTGGGGGAGACCTGCTCACGCTCTGACCTTGACTTCCTGTTTCCAAGTCTCTGTCTGGGTCACGCGCAGCAGGATAGGAGCGAATGTTGATTGAGCTCTCACTACATGCCAGGCCTTGTGCATGCATTCACTTGTTTACTACTCCCTGAACAGAGATATACCACAGTGGCACAAGTGCCTGCCTGGTAAGCACAAGGTCCTGAGTTTGATTCCCCGTACCCAAAAAATTAAAAAATGCTCCCACAGTCCTACAATGAACCCTAGGGAGACAGGCACTAGTCCATTTAATAGGAAGATAAACAGGCACAGAGAAATTCTATTACCTTAGGTGACACAGATGATATAGTCTGGACTCAAGCCCAGGCTCTAGGACACTGTTGGGCCTCCCCTGATCATGCCCCATCACCCCTTTTCTACATTATCCTCCTTAGCGTCAGCTCTCAGGAGCCAAGAAGATCTGCCCAGGCCTTTCCAGACCATCAAGCCTTCATCATGCAGTAGAAAGAAGATCCATGACCTGCCCCTGTTCCTCACTGCCCTCCTGTCCTTCTGTCCCCTCTCCCTTCCTTCCTGTCCCCAATGACAGACTCCTTGGTGCTGCCTAAGGAAGCCAGGCACATGCCTGCCTCAATGTCCTTGTTTTCAGCATTTCTTTTGCCTGGGTTGCTGTACCTTCTCTTCCACCCCATAGCTGTTCATGTTATGCAGCTCAGACTCAAGTGATCTTCCTGTTTCAGCCTCCCCAGCACTGGGACTGTAGGCGTGCACTACCACACTTGGTTTCAGTGGCCAGCTTGGTGGGCCCAGGGCAGGGATGGAACAGCATGTGATACCGGGATCAAACCTGGGTCCTTGAGCTTGCCAGGCAGGCACTTACACTGCTGAGCTATCTCCCAGCTCCAGCCTAGTCTTTCTTGGGGCATCTTTGCTAACACTCTACAGTGAAACAAAATAAAGCCAAATTGGCTGCCTGTGCTGACACCCCTACACCACGGCTTCCTGGGCCCCTCACCTGGCTCTATTTTGCTCCATCAGTGGGCCACCAAATAATACCCAGGACATGTGCTGGTTGTCATCTTTTTCTCTAGCTGGGAGTAAAATGTTGCTCTGTGCCCCATGCCTCTGTCCACCAGTGCCTGCCTTGTGTTTTTTGAAAGTGTAGAGGAAGCCCGGCGCTCTCCTTAGGAACCTGAGTTCCTGGAGAGACCTGAGGTCACCACCCAGCTGTGACTGTTTCAGGGCCACCAAGCGGGGGACTCTCCTGGTCACAGTTTAGTGACTTTGGCTTCCCTTTGGTGATCGTTTACCCCCACAGACTGGCAAACCAGAGCACACAACACAGATTTCTGAATTGAGCTTAGTGTCCCTTTCTCATTGGCTGCCATTTGTGTGTGTGTGTGTGTGTGTGTGTGTGTATGTGTGTGTGTGTGTACATGTGTCCCTGTGCACACTAACCCGCATGCTGAAGGGGTCCCAGGGGAAACCCCTGTACGCTACCCTAACTCCGACTCCGGCAAGCTGAGGGCAAGAGGCTGCAGAGGCCACAAACAACACGTTAATCTCATAGCCCTCACACCCCAATCTGACCCTCTCACCGGACATTCTTTAAAATAATAAAGCTGGGGGGCCGGGGAGATGGCTTAGTGGAATAAGCACTTCCCTGGCAAGCGCAAAGGCCTGAGTTCAATCCCCAGTTCTGCAAAATATAAATAAATAAAAACTAAAATAATAAAGCTGGGAAGTCTTTGTGGCTCTCTCCCAAGCTACAACTGCAGCTCTCCTGCCTGGTTCCCAGCAGCCGTGCAGGACACCCATGGGGCCCCCGGAGCCAGTGTGGGGAGCTCAGACCTCCATGTTGAGCCCCTGGGCCCAGTCTAGGGAGGATCAGGGCCAGGAAAACACGAATGTGCTGCTGACACAACCTGGTGGCCGGAGAGCACTACAGTAGCGGGCTCTGGGCAAGCCTCCCATCGCTGGTCTCCCGCAGAGAATGGTTTATTTTTATGTCTTCCTGGCTGGCAGCAAGGCAGCACCTGTGGGAACCGCAGGAGCTGATTCCAAGAGCCCCAGAGAGGGAGAAGCTGCCGAACTAGCCGCGCTTTTGTCTGGAGTTGCCTGGTGTCAGGTGGTTGGTGAACTAGGCCAAGGGGTGGCGCAGCGAGCAAGCAGTCTCCTCGCCTAAGTCCTCTCTGAGGTACGAGCAAAGGACAAAATGTCTTTCACTGGTCCTCTGATTGCCTTTGTAAGTCTTTGACCTACTTCTTTTCCAAGAAGCTTCTCAAGAATGAGGATTTCTTCAATGGGAAACCAAGGAGATGGACTTGAATAATAAGCCGCACCATGTGCTGGGCAGCTGTCACGTGCCAGGTACTGGGCCGAGCCCTCGAGGGGTCTCCTCCAAGGGAGCCCCTTGGCTATGAGTGTTCTGCCCAAACACTGGGTCAGCCATCCTGTGAGGACATATTTTTAAGTTCGCAATTGGGAAAAGGGCTTGCTGAGTCTCTGGAGGGTTATGTGACTTACCCAAGTCATAGCTCTAAGCAAGGGGGTCCTACGCCTTTGACCTCCCACCCTCCACCTCCCTGGATGTCACCAGATATCATTTTCCCCTTGAGATGAGAATCTATCAAAGTTTGGAGTCTAGCTGATTGAGAATGGAAGGACTCAGGGAGGTGCTTCTCTAGCTCTCAGCCCTACTCAGTAAATAGAAATTGGTCAATAAACCCTACACCATTGCTCAGTAGATTCTGAAACACTGAGGAAGTCTCAGCAATTACCAGCACCCACCATCTTGTTCATCTAAAATTTCCACAACCTGCTCCTTGTCCCCAGGCTGATTCCCCAATAGGCAGCCAAGTTGGACACTAACATTGTTTTAAAACAATAAAGGACAGAAAGCCTCTTATCTCCTTCACGACTAGGACAGTGCTTATTTGGAAGTAGCGTATACAGGAAGGAATACCAGTATGTCAGACAGGAAACAGAATTCTCCTCAGAGGGTGTCACTGGGAAGCATGTAGTCAAGGAACAGCTTGTAGATGGGTGGGAGGGTTCATGGAAGCAACAGGGATCACTCTGGATCCCGGAAACTAGGAATGCTAGGCAGCTGTTACCACCCTTGAGCTACAGGGCCAAGGCAGGAAGCAGGTAGCTGCGCCTGATGAGAGCTGGACCACGGAACAGCCCTAGAGAGAGCAGCAGCCTGAGAGACACAGCCCCTGCCAGCACCAAGGCCCCGAATCAGGGAGGCAGCTGGGGCAGAGACGCCCTCTCAACCTGACTCCCTCAGCACTTCACAGTGACCAATCGTTGAAAGAAGCCAGGCCTGTAAGAATCTCCAGGGCTAGAGATTCAACTCCTAGCAGCCAGTGCCGCCAAGGTGCAGTACAGCAAAAGGGAGGAGAACACCCCAAGGGGCCCAAGGCAGAAGGACCAACACAGGGGCGCCTCACTCCTACTTGCTGCCCACATCCCTGTAGGCTCTAAAGGGTGAAAAGTGAGACACTCTCCTCCACCCCCAGGAAGAGCAAGGACCAGAAACCTCCCAAATCTTGTTCAAATGAAGTTCTCTTGGCAACCTTCCTGTGGCAATGGGGGAAGATGGATGAATCTTGCTGTGCAGGTAGAGACAGAGCAGGCGCCAGAGTGTTCCTGCAGGATGCTGAGAAGCATCCTAGGGGAGGACCCTAGGCTTGGGTGCTTGGGAGCATGAAAGGGAGCTTCAGCAAGGTAGACACACCCTTGTCTTTAACAGCTGATCCTCCTCCTCCTCCTCTGAGCTCCATGATTGGATTGGCTGGCTGTGGGGAGGGAAAGGTTGTGGTGGACCCTGAATTGGGGGAGGGGCAAGGCTAACTTCAGCAAGGGGTGGGAATGGGCCCTGGATGGGTGCTCTGCCTCTTGACTCAGGGTCTGGGCTCTGAGCTGAACTTTCTGCTGCCCAAGGATCTGCCCTAGCAAACCCCGTGCACACATATTTTAAGAGCAAGAGAAATATTTATTGTCTTTTATTTAGAAAATGTGCTGGAAAAAAGAGGAACAAACAAGGCGATTCTTTTTGTGGTTTGCTGAGATTCCTTGGAAAGCAAGCTTGGGGGCCAGGGTCTTTGTCAGAACATGAGAAACCAATGCCCCCTCCAAGACCCGTGTGAACGGAAGTGCTCAGGAGCTGACAGACTGGGGAGGGAAACAGAATTTGCACTTTGGTTCCAAGTCATTTCTAACCTTGAGCTTTCATCAAGAAACAGAGCAAAACTGATCTCTGCAATTGCTGTAACTCAGGCAGAGAGCCAGCAGGGTAGGGGGAGAGCTGGGGGCAGTGCTGGGCTTGCAGATTTTGGCTCCCTGCACCCCCACAGAACTGGCTCCCCTCGGCAGAATAACTGTAGCAAGGCCCTGGGCCCCTCCTTGTTCCGTGGCCTTGTCCTTGGTCTCCCTGATTTTCAAATGAAGCCCCATGTTCAAAACAGAAAACCCAAGGATAAGTCTTCTCTTTCTCCTTTGGTGTAGATGTTTTCTTTTCTTTTCTTTTTTTCTAATTTGGTACAGGGTCTCACTATGCAGCTTGGACTCTAGTGATCCTCCTGTTTTCAGCCTCCCCCATGCTGGGATTATAGGCGTGCCCCACCATGCCCAGTCTGGGTGGCTGGCTCAGTGCACTCAGGGGTGTGGTGCAGGGGATCGAACTCAGGTCCCTGAGCTTGCCTAAGCAGGCGCTTAGTCTCTAAGCTATCTCACTGGCCCTGGTCTAGATGTTTTCAAAATGGAATGTTGAAATTGTTTTTCTTGTGATTTACTCACTGTTCATCTGATTTTTACTTTAAAAGAAGACTCCCCTTAATACTGAACTGGCCACTGCATGAGATCCTCCATCTCGGGCCAGGGACCAGAGTCCTTCCTCCCAGTTTGGACTGCACGCTGTCGCTGTCACCTCAAGCCATCCACCCACCCTTTCTGAGCCCTGGGCTTTGAGCATTTCCTGTTTCACCACTTCCTTGTCCCACTCGAGGATAACCAGGATAACCGTGTGTTTCTTCTGAGACTCAAGTTCTTCTGCAGTGTTTCTCTCAGGGAGTTGGCTCTCTACTTTGTAACAATAAAATCTTGCTTGTTTTATGGTAGTCATTTATAGAAGCTGGATTCACGTCTTAGCATGACAGTGTATTGTGACTTGCTTTCCGTCTTTGTCTGGTCTGCATGGATCTGGGTGGAGGCAGACAGTGCTAAAGTTGTGATAAAATAATATTACCAACAGCTAGCACTTGTTTGTCCTTTGTCATTTGCTCAGCATAGTGCTGAGCTCTAACTTATAGCACAGTTAGGGACCTGACCAAGTTGTCGAGTCACAGAACCCACCATCTGCCTTTTCTCAATTCATCCTCTTATTCCCTTCCCTGACTCCAGCATCAGTACACAATCGTCCCTAAATGTCAGCTATGCCTGAGGACTCCCAGCTATGCCACCCAGCTATGTGTCCTCAGGGTGTCCCATAGTGTACTCCATATACCTCAGCACTTCCTCAAAATCCAACGTTATTAATATGTGTGTGTGTGTGTATTTATATATTTATATATATATATATATATTTGACACAGAGTCTCACTACGCAGTTCAGACTCATAGTGATCCTCCTGTCTCAGCCTCCCTAGCACTAGGATTACAGGTGTGCACCACCACTCCCAAGCTCGGCAGTTCCAGGGCCAGCACAGTTTGTGGTACCAGGTATTGAACATGGGACCTTGCACTTGCCCGGCAGGTGCTTATGCCACTGAGCTATTTCCCCAGCCCCTAGATTGTTTTTATTCATAATACTTCTGATGCCAAATGGGTAGATTTTCATCCTGCACCAATCCATTCTTCTACTCTCTGGGTGTCACCTGGGTATCAGACAGTTCAGTTCCATTTTAACACTAATTGCCCAGAGTTAGTCACAGATCTTCTAGGCTTAAGGCCTCACTTTCCAGTTCCCTCCAACTTCTGATGCCAGGACCAAGTCCCCCAATGCCAGCTATACTTCTGACCAACCAACTATAAATTTGTGGGTGGGGTACCACATCCTCCTCAGAGCTTCACTAATTCATTGGAATGACCCACAGAACTCGGGAAAGCATCTTGCTTACTCTTTCTGGCTTTTTATAAACCATCCACTCATGAACAGCCAAATGGGAATGAGGCACAGGACACTGTGGGAGCAGGACATGGAACTGCTTGGCCTTCTCCAGTCCATCAACCTCCCAGAGCCTCGATGTGGGAACTGACCCAGAAGCTCTCTCCACCCTGTTGTTTCAGGGGTATATGGAGACTCGGCCACAACAGCATGATAGCTTAACTCTTTGGCCATTAGTGATTAACTTAATCTTTAGCCCCTTTCCTTTCCTTGGAGGTCATGGCCTGGGGCTTACAGTTCCAACTTTCTAATCAGGCTTTGGTCTTTTGGCCACCAGTCCCCATCCTGAAGTTACCTAGAAGGAAGGATTATTCCACTGAGCCATCTCCCAAATAAATGAACATACATTTATTTTTGTATCACGTGAGAGCACCAGGATCTGCCCGTCTTCCTGACGACCTCCTCCAGGGAAGTGCAATTGGTCCTGGAGCTTCTACTTACAGCACACTCTTGGTTTAGCAAATCTGCACCCAAAAGGACAGGGCCTCTGCTGGGGTAACCAGACCTGCCCTGAGCTCTGAGCATGGCTCTTCAAAACTGCTAGTGCCTGGTGCAGAAGAAAGTCAGGGATCCAGTCTGAGACCATGGTCGACCTTCTTTCATCTCCTGCTATAGTGTAGCTTCACAAAGCATCCACCTGCTGACTCCAGGTTGGATTTCTGGTCCAGACCTCTCCTCTGAACTCTAAACTTGCACAGTTAATCGCCTGCTTCACACCCTACTGGAAGAGCTACTAGGTGTGTCCAAATGACTAGACCCAAATCAAACTCCCAAGTCCGTCCTCCCCGAACGCACTCCTCTCTCAGCCTCCTGCTGCCCCCTTAATGGCAGTTCCATCCATTTTGTTGCTCAAACCACAAACTCTCGGAGTCCTTCTGGTTCATCCTGGGAATTTCATATTCCACAAACAAACTATCTTCAAATCTTGTTGGTAATTCCTTCAAAATAAACCCAGAACCCAATATTTTACTACTTTTGTCTCTACCTTACTGCTGGTCAAAGCTACCACCATATCTTGCCCACAGTACTGCAAAGCCCCAGCTGGTCTCTGCTTCCTGTCCTCCCCAGGTCTCCCTCAGTTTATTCTGAATGCTGCAGCCAGAGTGACTGTTAAAGGCCTACATGAATCATGACCTTCCACTGCTCAAATCTGTTCTGGCTCTCAGAGTAATGATCAGGGTCTTCCAGTGGCCCACTAAGCCCTGTGCTAGGTGACTGTGCTCCCTCACATCTCCTACTAGCTCTCTGCTCTGGGCACATTGGCTTCCATGTTATTCCTGCAACATGATGGGCAGGTCCCCCACTGGGCACTCTCACCTTTGTAGACCTCCTGCCTGGCCACAAGAGGATGTTCTACCCCTCCATCCTCACAGCTAGCTTCCATACTTCAGGTCCCCAAACTATCACTATAGGAAAAGAGCCTTCCACGACCTCCCTGTATGAGAGAGCAGCCTTGTCCCCTCTGAATACTTTTTTAAAATTTATTTATTTATTTGATACAAGGTCTTGCTACACAGCTCGGACTCATAGTGATCCTCCTGTCTCAGCCTCCCTACACTGGGATTACAGACATGTACCACCATGCCTGATTTCAGTGACCAGCACTGCATACCTGGGGCCAGGTCAGGAATGACCTTCCAGTGCTGAAGTCAGAAATGTCCCCAAGGGCAGGTTCAAATGAGAGGGAACCTGTTGCTTCAGATTGGCCCAGTGCTTGGGTGATTTCCATAAGACAAACTCCTGACAAACACATGATTCTATGGTGTCAGTCACCGGTTCCTGTGCAACAGCTGATGAAACCCAAGGCTAACAGAAGTGAAAGCTGAAGAAGAAGAAGAAGAAGAGAAGGAAAAGGAGTAGGAGGAGATGAATTTAGTAATTTCTCTCCACTGAGAATGTGACCCGGCAGCATCTCCAGCAGTTTCAGAATGTGCTAGCCTCTCATGCCTGACCTGTTAGGCAGTCAGAAACAACCTCACATCTGAGGCCCAGATCCTGAATCTTTCAGGCCACTTCCCTCCTTGAAGTATACATCAATTCCCTTTATAAAGGGAAAAGGCCTTTAATGAACTTCAAAACCAAGTTTGGAAAAATTTTAAAAAAGGAAGGCCGGGGAGATAGTTCTGTGGTCTAAGCACCTGCCTGGCGAGCTCAAGGACCGGGGCCCAATCCCTGGTACCACATGCCATGCCAAGCACTGAAACTAGACATGGTGGTGCACACCAGGGTTGGGGAGGCTGAGACAGGAGGGTCATTAGGAGTCTGAACTGTGTAACGTTACCTAGATGTCCTTAGCCATCTGTTGACTCGTTAGTATACAGAAGATACTTGAGATTTGAAGGGTCTTGGCAGCTATGTCCTAGGGACCAGGGAGAAAGACAAAACATATATTTATTTTTATATCATGTGAGAGCACTAGGATCTGCCCGTTTTCCTGATGACCTTCTCCAGGGAAGTACAATCAAATGAATAAACATCAAAATTCAAAAAGGAGTTCAGAGAAGGTGGAAGGACAGACAAAATGCCCCAGAACTTGTACCTTCTCATACATGGCAGATAGAGGTGACAGGAGACATGCAAAAAAGTGAATGTATGGAAGGATATCTAATTTGTCTTTTTCAAAATGTATTTGGCATAGGGCCTCACTACGCAGCCCTGACTCATAATGATCCTCCTGTTTTCAGCCTCCCCAGTGCTGGGATTACAGGCACGTACCACCATTCCCAGACTCCATCACCAGCTCAGCATGCCCCAGGGGTGGGGCCGGCAGCATAGCACATGGTACTGGGGATCAAACCCCAGTCCCTGCGCTTACCTGAGCAGGCACTTAGTCTGCTGAGCAATCTCACCAGCCCTTCTTATTTGTCTCTGAGCTTCCCCAAGACCCAGCTCCTTGGAAGTACTGGGGGTGATCTTAGTTGGCCCTCTAGCTTCCTCCAGCCTCCTGTGCTTACCTGGGTTGTGGCCTGGCACGCTGCTCCCACTCTTAGCAGCCTCCCTGCAACCCCTCCCCCATAGAATATGGAGGCATGGAAGAAGCCATTGGCCTCCTGGGAATCACAGATGCTGGCCTCAGCCCTCCTGACCGTACAGAACAGTGGGACCACCTCCATGAAGTCCCTGTGTCCCCGTGGGCCCCTCCCTTGCAAGCTCCAGAGTATAAAGGCAGTCACTCCTGAGGCTCTCTGCTGATCTGCGTCTTCCATGTCACATCTCCCATCTAGCTGCTCCCAAGTGGCTGGGCGTGCCCAGTCTGTTCCCTCCAGCTACCACCACAGAGAGAGCCCCACTCCCGGTGGACCATGAGGGCACTGCTGTACTCTCAGACAGGGCAAGAGGCAGTTCAGAGACGTCTCTCCTCCCGAGCGCAGGGCCTTACCACAGGTCCACGGCATCTGTGGTGTAGCAATTTGCCAACCTTCCCCTTGACCCTTGAGAGCCAGGCTGAGGTGTTTGTACTTGCAGGCAGGCTTGCTGGGTTTCGCAAATAAGAAAAGAAAAAAACCAATTTTAGGTAAATGATGAAAAAAGTTTCTATAAGTATGTTCCATAAAATATTTAGGAATATACACACATTAAAATGATTCCTTGCTTGCTTGAAATCCCAGTACTACTGGGTACTCTGAATGTTATCTGGCAGCCATGCGAGCACGATCCCCAAACACCCCAGCTACTCCCAACTCAGCCACAGGGAGCAGAACCTCCTGGGAGGGGTACAACCTCCAACCCCAAGTGCTGGTCACCACCACATCCTGAGGCGCTGTGCTCAGTCTTGTCCTTGCCTTTGTCCCTAGTGCTAGCTGCCTCCCGAGCCCTGCGCCACCCTGGTACACACAGCTTGCCCATGCTTCTGCTGCCTCCCCCTAGGAATCTGCCACCTCTGTGTCCCTCCCACTGTGATTGTCCTCTCCATCCCATCCCATCAGCCCTGCTCCCCTCACTCCTCACGCGGCTCTGTGCTCATTTTTCTGGAAGCCCTTTTCCTCTGGAGAGCTCAAGTAACAGACTTGGAGGGCCAAGTCCAGCCCAGGACGAGCGTGACCAGTTGCCACCAGGGGCAGCAGCGACTACCCCCGCAGCCATCTCTGGAGCAGAGCCGCAAGGCCTCAGAAGGGTGTGAGGGATTGTGCTTTTCATTTCAAACCTTCTGAGTTAATGTTTTTCATGAGTATTAATTACATTCATAATAGCAATTGCAATAATAATGTAGAATTTTTAAGACCGCTAAGAAGAGACGCATGTTTCCGCCTGGGCCCACAAGTCTTCTTTATCAGGCTTCTGCCTTTGCGCTGCAGGGGGAGAGACATTCAGAGTCCACAGAGAACCTCAGCAAATCCACAGGGAAGGAGGAAGAGGCAGACTTGAAGTGAGTGAGAGGTTTTTTGGTGTCTGTGGAGACACTTCAGGTCTCGGCCCCCAAAGCAGAGGATGTTCCCCAGAGCGAGAGTCTAGGGAAGCCTCAGGATCCTCCAGTTCCCTCAGTGTCACTTGGGGACCTTCCACAGTACCCCCGTGGAAGGTGGAGTCTGCAGAGGGATCCCAGGCCTTGTGAGCCTTCTGGGAGAGTGCAGACCCCGCTGGTCTCCTAGGGCTGGCTCAGGGGAGGGGATCTTCAGATGCAGACAGACGGGGCTCACTGAGGCTCACAGAGGCCTTCGGTCCTTCGGGTTTGCCCGTCAGTTTTGCCTATGGCCTGGTGTGGCACAGAGCAGCACCAGGGAGGAAGGCTTTTCAGAGACAAGGGGACCCTTAATAGTGACCTAAGTGGAGGGAGGCTATATGATAGGTTAATAAATGTAGCTCTACCCTCCATCTATCCTTTAGTAGTCCAGGGAAGAATAATAGAGCTGGCTTCTGTACACCCAACTATCTGGAAATTACAAGTGACCAGCTATTAAATCCAGTGTATTCTCTTTGTACCTTAACAAACACTCCGCCATGCCATCCCTTTTTTGTGTTTTTGTCTTTTTGTGACAGGGTATCACTATGCCGTTCAGGCTGGCCTTGAGCTCACTGTGTAGCCCAGGCTGGCCTCAAGCTCACAATGATCCTCCTGCCTCAGCCTCCCGTGTGCCACCACACCTGGTTGTCTTTATCACATCTTGGGGGCCAAGTGTGAATTTAGAACTTGCTTCACACTGGAATTGCACCCGGCACAAGAAAGGAGCCTGGGTATGTGCACACGAACAACACCCACCCCCATGTCCAAGCTCCACCCTACAATCCAGCCCTAGGTTTCCCCTCTGCAGTCTATGTATGTGTATATTCATGCCATGACCCACGCTACCTGGCAAGACAGATTTGAGTTAGAAGCCCATTCTAGCCTTCAGTTTAGGCTCAGGAAACTGGATAGGGAATTCCAGGACCCAAAAATCTGACACAAGGTCCAACAGAAGAGCCCGTCTGGGTTTGCCTGTAAGCCACGGGCATGTCACCCACATCGGGTCTTGGCTACAAGAAAGCCTAAGCAGACCCCTGGCACAGGCACCACCACCCAGGAACCGTGACACCTGACCAGGACCGCCTAGTGGGCATGACGTCACTCAGTGAAAGCATGAAGGTGGAGCGTCAGTGTTTCCTAGAAGAGCCTTCTTGATGCCTGGGCACCACTCCCCACCACCAGGGTTGGGTGTCTGCCTGGCACCTCGTGCTCTGGGGTCATGCAGGTGTCACTGTCTCACGCTCCTGGCACAGCAGAAAGCTTATTTCCTCCTCTCATGCTCTCTGACTCTAATCCCCACCAGCCTGTGCCACTTGGCTGGCCTCCTTGGCAGAAAAGTGACAAAAAGTTGTCTCATGAGAGTCAGATCCCTCGGCTGCCTGAACCCAAAACCTCCTTGGGGTCACAGCCACCAGCGGCTAAGAATCCCGCCCCCTGCTGACTGACCCAGTTTCCTTTCACCTCTCCTGGCTGGGGGGTCACTAAAGCAGATTCATTCAGCTTAAAAGCAGTAGCTGTCACTCTGCTTGGAGCAAGCATCTTCTCTCCTATGTTCCTGCTCCAGCCAGAAGGCCAAGGGCCAGCCTTCTGTGTGGAGCTCACTTTCAGGTTGTTCCCAGCATCCTCCTCGGCTCCCACAGCTTGCCCCCACAGGGCTCCTTCCCGCAGCTGCTCATCTGCCCCTGCTCTGCTGGTCTCCTTACTTCTGTCCCAGTGCCTTTCACCTGGTAGATACACAGGGACTTCCTTAATGCTTCTCCTGCTTGGTCACTTGTGCCATTTGCTACCACCTGGGCCCTACATTTGGTCCATGGACAATATTTATGTCAGTGCTATATATACCATATGGCACTTGTCTTCTTTCTTAGGTACACAACGACCATAAAGCTAGACCTGGACCTCATTTTCTGAAGATGAGGAAAGAAAGAGAAAAGTTTCACAGCACACCCAGGGGAACCTGCTTGGTTGGCCGGGCTCAGCGAGATGCCTGAGCTGCATGCAACCTCAGCCCAGTCCAGAACCTGGCCCCAGCCCCCTGCTGCCTTCCTGCTTGGAGTCTGTCATCCGGGGATGGGACCTTCAGGAAGGGCAATTAAGTGCCATATACTCAGCAACTGGACAAATGGTGCCTTGCCATTTACTAGCAGGACACAGCCTCCAACTGCACCCCACCACGTAGCCTGTGTTTTTCTAGTTCTTTGCATTGTGATAACCACTGGGCAAAAGAAAAAAGAAAAAAAAAAAAAAGGGAAAAAAAGAAAGAATAAGTAATAAACAGTGATCATACAGGTTTTCTCAGAACAGCTTTGACTCCCTGCTGTGAGCTCCCTTCTCTACAGAGGGAAAAACGCCAGTCTCCTGCCCACCAAGGCAGGGAGATTGACCCTTTTGCCACCGTCATCCCAGACCTTTGCATTTTGGCAGCACAGAGCTTCTTAGCATTTGTCTCCCATCAGGGACTAGCAGCTCCAGGGAGGGAGGCTGAAGAGTGAGAACGGGAAAGGGGTTCAGTAAATAACCAAGGAGAAGCCCACGAGAGGGGCTGAGCTAGAGCCCAGCTTCAGCGGACAGGACAGGATGGTGGGATAGAGTAAAACACAAGCAAAGAGGCCAGAGAGCAGGGAGGGGCGGAAGCCAGGACACCCTCCCAAAGCCAAGCCCCTCAGACTGAGTAAGCTCCCCAGAGTCAGGATCAGCTGAAGAGAGCAAAGCAGACTCTTCCTGCCTCCCTCTCTGCTGGCCGAGGCTCACTGCAAGGAAGAAAAACAGAACCAAGAGCCAAGAAGGGTGTCACCAAGCAGCTTCAGAAAGCTGTGGGCAGACGCCTGGCGAGGCGGCTGACTTTCTCTATTTCTGGTAGAGGTTTTATAAATATTAGGGGAGTTTGATCTGAGGCCGTGGGTGGTGAGGTGAGGAACACTTCACAAGGAAGAGATAACTCAGCCCACAGGGGTTCCAGGACGCTCTGAGGCCTGCTTTTCATTAGCATCACCAAGGCAACAGCTCATCCCCTGCGGATCTCCTCCTTGCAGCCTGCGCCCAGTGCGAGGGGCACTTCCCGTCTGGTCTGCCAGAGAGTCTGCCGCCCCCTGTGTTCCTGAAGTCCCTCCCCTCCCCTTGAGGTGGGGGAGGAAAACTGTGGTGACCACGTCCCCGGCCTTTAAGGGACCGCAATTTAGCAATTTGCCCTAGGACTGTCCAGAGCAGGGTGTGAAGAACCCCAAGTAACTGGGCAGAACCAGAAAGGCAGCAGCACCTGGCTGGCAGCAGCACCTGGCTTGTTTTCTTCCTCCTGCACACACCCTGCCTTGACCCCCTCTCCCCCTTCCCCTGGCCTTTGCCCTCCACACACACACACCCCTCTATGTGTGTCTTAGGCAAACATTTGTAGAGCACCCAAGGAACGGCTCCCCTGCCCACTGGGTGGATCAGCTTCAGGGGCCCGGGCCCACGGAAGTTCAAGCACGTGGTGACTCTGGCTTGGATGAAGTTGTCCAGTGGATTCTAAGAGGGGGTGGGGGCAGATGAGGGGTAAGGGAAGACCTGTGTTTACAAAGCAGCATGAGCTCATGGAAGTCAACACAAAGTGGAGAGCCAGGCTGCAGGACCAGCTGGGAAATGCACACCAGAGCTGGTAACCTCCGCCCCAGCAGACACTCCCACCTGAGCTCTGACCCCAGGAACTCCCTGCACCCCATGAAAAGTCAGCTCCCTCCAGCTACAGGCCCCGTGGGGCCAGCAGACAGCCCATCCTACGGTCTGCTCCGCCCGTAGCCAGCAGAGCACCTGCGCACAGGAGACCCCATTCATGTCCACTGTGGAAGTCAAGGAGGACAGGAGAGCCATCAGTGCCACAGGGCTAGGCTGGGTGTGCTGGGCCAGTCTGGCTTTGTGCTGTGGAGTAAACCTGAGCCCCAGCCTCTCCCAAACCCCTCCTCTCTGTGGAATGCAGATCACCCCTGCCCTCTTGAAAGATTTGCACTGAGCCCTCTAGCAAGCCCTGGGGAACTGCAGACACTCAGACTGGAACTAAAAAGCCCAGGAGGAGACCCCTCCCACAGCCTTAACTGGACCAAAACCAGGAACCCAGCTCACCAGGGCCTCTCACCTTCTTGGGTCTCATTCCTGCTTTTCCCACTGACTTGGCCCTGGTGCAACAAACTCCTAATTCCTCTACTAATCTAAGCAGGAAATTCCACCTGCCTTATAGGAGACACCATAGGAGGAAGATTTCATCACATCAAACCCCCTGAGATACAGAATGGTATCAAAGTCTTATCCCAGTCCTGGGAGAGCAGGTGTCTCCCCCATGGGCTTCTGGACCTCACTGAAGCAGGCACTGCCGGCCTTTGTGACTCAGAGCTGGTGTTCAGGGCTTGAACATCCAGCCTAGTCATAGGGAAGAGGGGAACTGCGCAGAGCCGCTGGGCAGTGCAGGTCTAGTCAGCCAGCGCCAGCATCCTGGTGGGAAGGCTGCACTGAAGATTCAGGGCAATGCCAGTCTCCGTGGTCCAATGGAGCATAGGTTCACAGAAGCATTGTGGTCCTAGAGGCTGGCACATGCCCTCACCTAGGAGTTGCTCACACATGCAGATTCCCAGGCCCTGCTGATTCTGAGGACGCTTTTTCCCAGGCTGGCTGGGTGACACAAGGCACAGCAGTCACCACCACCACACCAGCTCATAGATTCCACTCGGTGACTCCGTGACTTTAGGCACGTTACCCTTCTCTGAGGTTCTGTTCCTCACCTTTAAAGTGGAGGCAGTATTACCTCTTATCAAGGGTTGATACGAATCTGGCTGGCACCGGTGAGCACCAATGCTAGTGAATGACAGATGCACACACAAGCACGCACGCACGCACGCACGCACGTACGCACACACGCACGCACACACACACTATTGTTTAGGAAACACCGATGACCTCTGTGTCCCAAGGCAGCTACCAGGCAATGGGCTTCTCCCAGTCCTCTGGCTATTTCACTTTTGTCCAGGAGCCCTCCACCAACAGCGGTTGCCTTTCATCTCCAGTACCTCCTATAAGGATCCCAGTGTCCTGGGAGGCGCAAGCTATCTCACGGTGGGTGAACACTGTGGGAATGAACAGAGCCAGGAAGGAGGAATGGCTCAAGGAAGAGAGATACATTTGCTTTCAGAATGGGGTCTTATGAAACCTTGGCCATTCCCCACAAGAAAGCAGTACAGGATCTGGTTTTCATTTCTTTCACCATCTATGAGCTTCCTTGAGAGATGGCAGAATTCTGTTGTCATCATGGGGATTGGAGTTTTAACTCCTTCCCTTTGTTTGGCGCTGGCACCTTCTGTAGCTGTGACTGTTTCGCACTTGGCCAGGTCACTGTGGTGGAGTGCAGGGACAAGCCCCAGGGTGCAGAGGGACCTCGAGGTCTCCAGAAATGCTGGGCTGATTTTGCAAAGCTGCCTTCCCAGCAGTGTTTGGCTGGGTTGCTTTGCAAATTAGCTTTGTGGAAGGAAGAGCAGGGGCATGGAATGTTCTAGCTGGGTGACTGGGGAGAGCCATGCACATTGCTGAGCCTCTGTTTCCACCTGGGATGCAAGTACAAATAAGAGAACGGGGACAGCCTGATAGCTCAGTGGACTAAAGTGCCTGTTGGCCCCACACCCAGGGGCTCACTGAGACTTTGATTGAGACTGGGTGTAGTAGCGCTTGCCTGTGATCCCAAACCTTGGGAGGCTGAAAACAGGAGGATCACTATGAGTCCAATCTACGTAGTGAGACCCTGTAGGCCCTGCAGATTCTGTCCTAAATACAGAAAAATTAAAAAGAACCTCCCTGAAGTGGGCGGGCATGTCTGTACCCACTCTGGGGACGGCAGAGTGGCTGGAGAATTCAGTGAGGCTATAACACTTACAAGGACCATAGTGTAGTGAGTGGTCAATGGTCAGTAAGCTGCAGCTGCCATCCTGATAGGCATCAGAAGAGCTGAGCCTTCAACAGTTGGCCCAGGCCAAAAAACACAAATAAAAAACAACCCACAGCACGCACAGCAAGCTCCCTACGCCACGCAGGTCAGCCACTGCCCCCCACCTTCACTTTTTTCTTTGGCTGCAGGAGTGGAGACATTCGGCTCTCCAGGCTACCCCATCGAGTTAGAACTTTAAGTAAATACACACTCAGAACTGCTGTCACATCCCTGCCCCCAGCGGCTGCAACCCAACCCCTTCCTCTTGTGCTCCGAGCCAAGGAGAAGGTATCCCCTCTGCACGTATGCAGTCCCAGGGGCCCTGTGCAGCAGACCGGGTAATCCTGATCCAGCACAGACTCCCTCTTCCTGGGTTTGTTAGAAGCCTGATCAGGCCCAGAGTCTTATGACTTCAACAGATGTTTCTGCTTAAGGATCCCTGGCATCTTTACGGCCTGTTTTTTCCATTCTTGCCTCTCTTCCTCAGTCCCAGCAGCCCTGAACACAATTTGGACTTCATTTTCTTTCTAATAGTTGCAGGGACAGAAAGGACTTTTTTTTTTTTTTTTTCCTTTTTCTTCCCCCACCCTTTTTCCTTAGTTCTTTAAATCATACCCATACACACACCCACAAATTCCATATGCATCAGATCTATGCTTATGGTGTGGATTCATTCTTAACGTCACTCCAACATTTGCGGTCTTTTGAGACTCAGCCCGTTTCGAACCCGCCCTCCCTGCCTCCACCCACAGCTTGCATTCCTCCATGCCTAGCCCTACACAGGTCACCCCCGGCAGCTGATTACAGTGTCCACCCAGGGCTGAATCTGAAAGCCAGTGCTGACCTCGGCCTCTGGCTGTCCCTCCAGCAAAACATCAAGAGCCTTACCACTGAGCATCCAGAAGGGTGGTGGCTAAAGGACAAGAGAGACAGCTAAGGCTGCAGATACCACGCATCTCAAATCTGCCTGGCTGCCCTGCCTAGCTAGACTCAGATGGGCCAAGCCGACAGAGGTTCAAAATGGAACCTGTTCTCCACAGACAGGTTACAGGCTGGAAGCTAGTTGAACCACTGCTCAGAGCCACCCGTAACACCCCCCAAGCCCATGCGGCCCCACCCTGCAAGGGTAGGGAGGCCTGGCCCTCGGCCTCAGCTCATGGTGAAGCCTGAAGCTTCAGCCTCTTTATTGCCTCCCAAGACCAGAACTTGTCCACCGGGTGCCCCCTGGGTTCACAAACAGACCCACCTGCGGTCCTGAAGGCTGACACCAGTGAGCAGTCTTGCCCGGGTTAGAGCCACACTGCAAACCCATGAGTCCTAAAGTCTCCATTTTGGGTCTCTCTGTCTTCTAACCTAGGAGGACATACTGCCGACTCAGTCAGTACCCAGCGTGTTTCCACACGTGAGCTGACAACTCCAGACTCTGAGGCTACTGCAGTCTACTTGAGGCTGGCCCCAGGGGTGGGTGATCGCGTCCTCAGAATGTCCCCCTTCACCCACCCTGCTATGGATGAGCCTTGGCTGTCTCCCGAAGTCCTCACTCGGCAACCATTCCCACCTGGGAAGGCCAGGACGCCTGCTCATGTTCCTTGCCCTGCCCTTGCCGGGGACCCTTCCGCATACAGCTCCTCGGTGCTCCTTCCTCCCTAATTAAACAAATCAGAACCCTAGCTCCTGTTTGTCCATGTCTGAGGCTCTGAGTTATGGTATCTTCCTCCAGAGGAGGAGGCTCCTTGGGGAGACAGAAACAGAGGTGTCACACATAGGATGGTGGAGAATGGAACCTGGAAGAAGCTCTGGGGTGTGAGGAGAAGAACGACCGGCCTCCACGCCAGGTTCTGCCCTGAGGCCCTGTGTGCTGAGCCACGCCACGCACCCCCAGTCTTGAGGACCCCCCTTCAAGTTTGTTCCACTTCTCACACGTACTCCAGCAGAAGGAAGAGGGAACTGCCCGTCCAAACCTTCCTTCCAATTTTCCTTCAAAGCCTCCTCCCTCGCGGGCACTTCCCTGAGACTGCTCCATGGTGACGGCACAGTCAGGGCTCCTGCTTGTGGCCCCAATCGAAGCAATGTAGGAGCCCTGTTGCTGTGACACTCTTCCCTAGGTGCTGGCCCCTTGCCAGTGCCATGCCCCTGTGTGTGGCAGGGGATGGGGAGACTTGTCCCATTTCTGCTGTCCCCCAGGGGTCCCCAGTAAGGCCACTAGTGCCTTGCTTGTGGCTCAGGAGTACTGGGTTCCTGCTGGTACATAGAGCCCCAGCTTAGCTGGACAGATACTCAGGGTCCAGAGTGGCCATGGGACATTGCTGAGCCCTGGACATGTGGATGAGATCAGCCAACCCCGGGGTGCCCCACGTGATCCTGTGGCATAGAGGAATGGAGCCGCCGTGGGGCGGCCTCGCAACCTATGATGGATGGGTACAGCCGGCCAGGCACAGACTCAGGTGACAGGTGATTTTCAGAAGGCCAAAGGGGAGCTCTTGTTCTCTGAAGGTTTTGGTTCCTTCCAGATAGCTGTGTCCTCCCTGGGCCTGGAATAAGGGGATGTATACTTTGAGGACTTGAAGTACCAAAACCCCACTCTGCACCAGGAGACCCTGCTTTCACATACTGGTAGGGGCTTGGCCAAGTCCCCGGATGTTCCATTGCACTAGCATTGTGAGGGGGAGATGCAAAGTGATGTTTGGTGGTGAGTGTGTATGTTTGTATGTGTGTTGGAGAGTGCACGCCCACTCACAAAGAGGGTAGCTTATTCTGCAGGAGTAACAAGTGATCCAAAATGCTTTAAATATATGCATCCCAGTGAGGTGTTTTTTTTATATATAAAGATTGATTGATTGATTTGGTACAGGACCTTGCTACCCACCTTGGACTCATAGTGATCCTCCTGTTTTTCAGCCTCCCCAGTGCTGGGATTACAGGTGTGCACTAACACAGCGGGTTTCGGAGACTAGCATGGCATGGTGCCAGCATGGCCTGTAGCACCTGCGGTACCAGGGATCAAATCTGGGTCCTCTTGCCAGGCAGGCGCTTAGACCACTGAACTATCTCCCCAGCCTGCATCCTACTTTCGAAGTAGCAATATCACTAATACTAAAGGCTTTTTTGTGGTCATTGCTTGAGAACTTTTTCTGTGCTAGCCCCAGAACCTTTCATAGATCACCTCATTTAACTCTTTAAAAACTCTGTGAAGTTCAGGTTCTGAAAAGTTAGAGCAGTTGCCACAGACCACAGATCTGAGAGGTGGCAGAGCCAAGTAGAAAGAACCCTTCTAGACCTTGGTGCAATCCAGAAAAATCCACATCTGTGATCCTGTGGGAACATTATTGAAATTCTAACAATTAATTCCAATCTACCACTTCCAGTGCAGCCCGTAGCAAGAATAAAGACACTAAGGCAGACTGTAGGGGTGGGGAGCCAGGGGTCCTGTGTCCAGCTGGTACGATGGCTAACCGGAGCAAAGGCCTTGACCCAGGCTGAAGCTGGGTTTTATTAACTTACGAAGAGGAGAAGAGCTCGGGGATGAGTCTGGAAGTATGAGAGTACTGTGTACCGGGCTAGGTAAGAGGCCTGAAATCATCCCTGCAATGAGACAGACAGACAGACAGCAATCTGCTTAACACAGTTTGAGTTGAGGTCATTGCTCCAGCTTTGATGAGTAAATTTTATGCCCTGAGGTTTCATGGCCTCTCTCTCAAGGATCAATCCCAGCCCACAGCGTTCCTCACACCGCACAGGGCCTAGCTTGGGTTCTTTGGGAGCCTCAGGCAGATGTTGTGCTCAACTTGTGGTCTTGCTTCAAAGACCACAATCATCACCTTGGCTGGATGCACTTGGGTCATCGCTGAAGCCAACCGAGGAGATAAGGAAAAGTCCAAGCCGCTCTGTGCGTGTCAATACATGGCGACAGGGCCAGGTTCAGCCAAAACAGAGACAACTGCTCTTCTTTCAAGGAGAGCCACCCACGTGCTCTTCCACACCAGGACTGGACTATCAGAGCCCTGAGTCACTGATGTGTTGTCCTTCTGCCCCTGCACAGTGCTAAGTGTGACACACATAGTGACAGCAGGAACTAGCGGCCCTCATGGTGCCCGTGCCACGTTAGACCGGTTCTAAGTGCTTCACACAGATTTCCCACATTCGCTCTCACAGAACTGTCTATGCTCCCCTCCATCATTGTACAGAAGAGGTAACAGGCACAGAGCATTTTGGCATTGATTCTTTTCAGAAAGTATCATTGGGACCTGGGGTCAGGTCCTGTGCTGTGAGGATAGAGTAGAGTAACATTATTCTTGTTCTCTGGGTTCTGTCAAAACTTGAGCCATTTCAGTCCCACCCTTAGTGTAGCATTAAAAATGTAACTCCAGGACCAGGCTGTTAGATTCCAATTCCTACCCCACGTCTCCTTAGCCGTGCAGCTTTGGGCCAGTTAATGAGCCTCTCTGGATTCAGTGTCCTCATCTGTACAGCAGGGAAAACAGTGCCCACTCCATGCTTTGTGAGGTCTAAATAGGTCACACAGGAGAGGCTTCTAGACAGCGGGTGGCCCGCGGTGGGCTCCCTGGATGGAGCCTGAACTTCACCAGCCCCAGGTCACTTTGAGTTCTCCCTGCTGTGGGGGCAGAGGCTGTGGCTGGAAGCCAAGTTGTCCTCAGTGGTAGGGAAAAGGAAAGTGGCACGGGGACCAATTAGAGCCCATTTACCCCTGGAGGCTTGGCAAGGAGGGAATCCCCATCTCAGACACAAGTGGCTAGCAGACTTCTTAACTGCCAGAGGCTGAGTCGGGTGCTTGACATCTGGACTAGAGGCATAGGTCACCGTGTCTGGGCTGACATCTACCGTGGCAACAGTGCCATCCAATCATGGACACGAAGAGAGGTTTCAGCAGCATGAGCAACAGCTCCTTGTTCACTATGGCAGGAATACTGATCTGATACCAGCAGCCCCTCTATAAACTCCCCTGCTCCAGTCCCCTGGAAAGAGGGATCAAGAGGGTTGGGTGGTGGATGGCAGCCCCATGCTGCTGCAGTAAATCTTTCCTAAGAGACAAGACAGACCAGCTCATTAGCTAGGGCTGGACAAGCTCAGAAAGAATCCTGTCCAACCCCCAGAAGACACCGCAGCAGCTTGGGAAAGGACCAGCTCCCTGGGGCCCTGGCTTTGTGTACACGGGGCTGTCAGACTGCTCAGGGGTGTCTGGTGACATATTTGAGCAGCTGAGAAAAGAGGACGACCTTTTGGAGGTGGGACAAAAATATTGGCCTCAGGGGACTCCCATGATCTCGCCGACCTGGCTTTTGCTCCAAAACTTGTCATATGTATTTGAGACCACAGTTTCTCTCCCAGAAAGCCATTCAGCTGTGAGTAAGAGAGGGGAGGCAGAGACACTTCGTGTGTGTGTGTGTGTGTGTGTGTGTGTGTGTGTGTGTGTGTGTGTGTGTGTGTACAGGCTTCTTTGTAAACACCTACCAATTTGTGTTTTCCCATGTCACCAACTCCCTGAGGTCTTCCTCCCCTATCCTCTTCTGGAAGCCTTGGGGCCTCAGAGAAAAACAAAGAAGTCTGAAATTCACCTTGTAAATAGACTTTCCATTGTCCTGGTGAAGATGCGTGCATGGGTCTTGGGGGGGGGAGACAGAGGGAGAGGAGATAACTGCCAGCTGCCCTACCCACCCCCCACCCCCAGGCCTGCAGCCCCTCCCCCTCCCCCTCGGCATTCAGCTCCTCTCTGGCCTGTTGCTGGGCTGAAGGGCCAGGCCCATGGAAACAGACAGCATAGTAAGGCGCAGCCTGAGTTTCTCGAAGGTGAACTGAGCTAAGGAGCTGCAGCCCAGCCCTGCCCCAGGTCCTCCAGTGGGAGCCTGCCTGGTGCCCTGACCCAGACCCACCCTCTACCTTGAGAGCCACGGTGTCTCAGTAAGCTGCTTGGCCTGCTGGGACCTGTGCTTCTTGTCTGCTCCCCTCGGGTTAACTGTTCTTATGGAGTGGAGCTGTGGCATGGAAGAGCCTAACATGGAAGACATTCCAAGCGGATTCGCTGCAGAATGCAGGCCTCCGCTGGCCTGGGCAGATGACCCTCACTGAAGGCACTTAGCTTCCATTGCTGCCTCATCCTTTCCAGCAGAAGAAATGGCCAGGGTCAAAGGGGATCGTACCAGGGGCCCAACTTTGTCTTAGATGCATCTATGAATAAAGTTCTACAGAGCTGAGTTCCCCCATCTCTCCCCACAGAGTTTCCACATTCCACTGAGCAAGGGCTATAAAGTCCCTCTGGCTCCCCAGATGACCCTGGCTTTTAAGGAAGGAGGAAATGACATATGACTAAAACAATGGGGCAGCTTGAGTCAGCCTGCCCAATGTCTGCTTCGCACAATCTATAATATCAGAGAAGTGGACACAGGCTCAGTGTTCAGCCATATGGTGTTGGCTAGATTAGCATCCATCAGATGGAGTACTAGTCAGCCATCAACATTGTATGTTTTTTTAAGAAAACTTAATTCTACAGGAAAATATTCACAAGATATCCTTAAAAGAGAAAAGATAGATTATTGACCATCATCCATAGAATATAATGGTTTTGTAAGAAACAAACACTATCATGTGCATTTTGTGTGTGTGTGTATGTGTGTATCTTTTTTTTTTTTTTTTTTTTTTTGCGGAACTCAGGCCTTTGTGCTTGCCAGGGAAGCGCTTATTCCACTGAGCCATCTCCCCAGCCTTATCACGTGCATTTTTAATGGGAAGAATATGTGTACAAATGCCAACAGTGTTATCTCTGGATGATAAATTTGTGCCTTTTTAAAAAAAATTTCTCTATACTGTATTTCCAATTTCCTCTTATAAACATGTTTTCCAAAATCAGGAAAGCATAACAATTTTGAAAATGATTCTCTGAGCGGCCAGTTATTCTGTTTTCTGTTTCTGACACCAAGTTTTTGTTCTCACTGGCTTTGGAGAATGGAATTCCGGGGCCCTTGCCACCAGGCACACGGAGATCGTGACCCGAGGTGCTGCGGCCCTCAACCGGCATCACCCGGTGACTCTCGCGCTGACGGGACCAGCTTTGGAGGAGGTTCGTTTCTATCTGACACTGAGCATTAGCGGTACACAAACTATTTTTCTTTTTAGTCAGTCCCAAGCATCTCAGGGAGATCCTAAGTCAGTTTCCAGGGGCTCCCAGGGGGCAGTTACCCCCCCCCCCCCAGTGCCTCCATGGGTTCGGAGCTTTGAGGCAGTGCTGTGAGAAAGAAAGGGGCTGGGGACAACAATGGCCTTCGCCTTTTGTGGAAGGATGATGAAGAGAACCGGAGAGAACAAAACGAAGGGGTGCAGACAATTCAGCTTTGTCTGCTTAATTCGCAGGAGTGTCCCCCGTAGCGCGAGCCCAGAGAGTGCGTGAAGGGGTAACTTGCGCGTCTGCGGAAGGAACAGTCAGGCCACTGCGGAGCCAACACAGCACAGACAGGCCACTCCGTCCCGGATTCTAAAGCAGCCAGCTTTCAGCTGCTCTTCATCGCCACCTCCTTCTGAGGCCGAATCAAGACCGTGTCCCTTCTCACCATAGGGAAATGGCACTGCAATGTTCCAGCTGTCCTGAAGTCACTAATCCCATCAGTGACAGATCCTGGCAACACACGCAGAGGGGGGCGGCCCTCCTGGTCCAAGGTCCAGCAGTCCTCCCCGCCGCTCCAAGAGTGCTGGGTTACCTAATTCTGGTGCACGGTCAGATGGCGGCTATTCTTGGTCGGCCTGGCCTTGGAAAATTCATTCCTCTGTTGTGTTGGAAAATTCTTCTTGTGCCTGACGTTGCACACATCAGGAGACCAAGGTTTCCATTTTCTCAGAAGAAATTAAGCAGCGATTGTCATTGAGAGCAAGCCTGGTCCTGGAATTTTTTACTCATTGTCTTAGAGCCCTGATCCGGGAGAGGCAGTCCGAGGCTGGGGCCTGTGCTCTCCCGCACCAGAGAAACCACTGCAGCCAGATGGGGCCTCATGCAAGGTGATGGGGCTGGGGCCACACTGGTAGGACATGGTGGCCCCCAGGACACCGGCATCTTTAGTGTCACTCCTGGTTGCCAGGGGATATCAATCAGAGTTTGGCAGAAATACAGAGTGGGGAAGGAAGGGCCAGCCACAGAGCATTTCCAAGGACAGCTGACCCTCCCAAGACCCCTGTCTTTGATAAGACCCTTATTAATAATGACCCTGACATGGGCTGACCCTGACAGAAGCAAGTCTGCCTTGTCACCAAAAGGAGAAATGTGCCCTTTCCAAATGATTATATGGAAACGTAAAGAACTGTACTTCTAGGAGCATAGCCCTCTGGGGCTACTGGAACGGCCTCACTCGTGCCTGGAATGTGCTAAAGCAGGAAAGTCAGGGTGCAAAATGAACAAATGCCCTCTGCCCTGGATTCCCACTGTAGCCCCAGTCAGATATGAAATCTAAACTCTCAACTGCAAATAGGTTCTTGGGGAAAAAAAGAGCTACTGATACACCAAGTGGTGGAATTAGGAAATTCTTTTTATTTATTTATTATTTTTTAATCTTTCATTTCCTTATTTGTTTCAGGGTCTTGCTATGCAGCTCAGACTCATAATGATCCTCCTGTCTGTGCTGGGATTACAGGCATGCACCACCATGCCTAGTTTGTGTGTTACCGAATTCTGGTGCACGGTCAGATGGCGGCTATCCTTGGTCGGCCTGCCCTTGGAAAATTCATTCCTCTGTTGTATTGGAAAATTCTTCTTGTGCCTGACGTTGCACACATCAGGAGACCAAGGTTTCCATTTTCTCAGAAGAAATTAAGTGTAGCATATGGTACCAGGAATCAAACCCAGGTCTTATGCCTGCCAGGAAGGTGCGTAGACAGCTGAGCTATCTTCCTAGCCCAGTAGGAAATTCTTAAACCTTAACATTTTGTTATCACCAATGATGAAAGTGAGGTTTTTGGTAGTTTTGTACCAAATACATCCACTCAATGGTCATTCATTCATTCATGTATTTATATAACAAAAATCCATTGAACACTTAGTGTGTTCATGAACCACATACTGTGCTGAAGACTAAGGATTCAAAAATACATTCACTAGGGGTCTGTGAGATAGCTCAACAGACTAAACACCTGCATAGGCAAGCCCAGGGATGGGGTCTCGATCCCCAGTACTGTGTGTTGCGCAGGCCCCGCCCCCAGTCCCAATGAGCCAAGTCCAAGCATGGTAGCGCACGCCGGTAGTCTCAGTGCTGGGGAAGCTAAAAGCAGGAGGATCACTACGAGTCTGAGCTGCATAGTGAGACTCTGTATCAAATACATAAATTAAAAAATAAATAAAAATACATTCACTATCACCCCCTCTCCTGGGGCCCAGAAGGGGGAAGGTGCTTAGTGAAACCAAGAAATTACAGTAGGTTACAGGTAGAGCTTCTGCTCACAAGAGTGAGGCATAGGAGCACAGAGAAGCATGTGTTACCTCTGCCCGTGGCCTGTGGGGTTCTTCACATATAGGAGGCTTATAAATGGGGTTGACAGTCAGGAGCAGCTCTGAAGGCAAACACACTAATTTTTCATTGCAGATATTGCACCAGGTGCTTGAGCTCCCAGGACTCAGAAAGGCAGTAGGTGACAGACAACCTTTTAGACAACGTGTTTCATATCCCCTGGGGACCACGGCTATGCTCTGAGGCGGAGGGTACAGAGGGCCAGTGGCCCAAAGCATACCTCAGTGTTTGCAGTAACCAAATTTCTCAGAGTAAAATCCCGAAGTCAGGGCCCATTCATTCAGGGACTGCTCTTTCTCAGGAAAGAAGGACCAGCTCTACTTCAAAATGTCTGGACAAAGATCAGAGAGGCCTTGCACACCGGTGGCCAAACTTGCCTTGGATCATTTCCCTTGCTCCCTCCACCTGCTGTAGGTCTCCGTCTCCTCAGAGCATCTGACAAACATCAGTGTATGGCTCAAGCCACCGTTCAAATGCCATCTCCTCCACGAGGACCTTCCCAACTCTCCCAGGCTGAGCGTCCAACCCCCTTCACCTCTGCAAGACGCCATGTTTACTTGTCTCCCTGAGGGAAGGAAGTAGGTCTTCCTCCGCACTGCAGCCCCTGCGCCCCACTCAGGACCTGTGAGACTCATCAAATGGACTCAGCCTGGCCTGGCACACTTAGTTGGTCCTGACGTCTTCTAACAAAGAAATACAATATTCCTATTGAAAGGTCCTTCCTGATAAAATCACATAGTGTCTTAATACCCTTGTTTCACATACCAAGACCCTGAAGTGTAGAGAAAGGAGACAGAATGTAATGTGTGGCCAGTCCAGGAGTTAACAGCTCTCCTCAGTCTGGGAAAAATCTCACCAGCTTTATGTTGGGATAGAAATTCCTTAGAGTCCAAAGGCTGCCCTAAATCAAATGAAATTTTACACAAGCCACAGTGCCAAGCTCCGGCATATTCTGGAATGTTCTCCCAGGCTGTGCCTCCACAGGTCAAGGTAGAGAAGAGCCCACAGGCCCAGTGCAGTGTCAGATTCCCCCTTTTCTGTCAGCAGGCCTGGAAGAGCCTTTAAGAAAATGGAAGATTATTATTTGTTTGTTTTTACAGTGACTCAGTCTGTAGTAACTGGGTTAAAGTCCACTTTGAGAAAACGAGAACAAAAGACCTCCTGTTAGCGCTGGAAGTTTGCCTCTTAAGATAGCACCAAGAGGAACTGGGAAGAAAAAAAAAAAAAAAAGAAACCCAGCAGGGCAGAGGAAGCTGCAGGCCTTCAGGAACACAGCAGCACTTTGGAAAGGAAAACACGGCCGCCTTTCATCTCCACCGCCCTATCTGTGCCGGCCGCTCCCTCTGCCGCTGTTTTATGGACCACTGCAGGGCTAACCGTCGGGCATGGGCCAGTGCCCAGTTCCCACACTCCCTGAACACGGGGAAGTTGCCAGGAATTGTGGCAAGGTGGCTGGATCTCCAACCAAGTCAGATAGAGGAGAAGAAGGAAAAGGGGAGACAGAAGAGGAGGGATCAAGGAGGGGGGAGATGAACAGGAGGAATTTAGTTTAGCACCCCAGTGCAGGACTTACTATGTGCCTGGTACTATTCTTACTATATATAGTATATCGTAACTCATTTCTTAAACACCACACAGATTACTATGCCACTTCTCAGGTACAGCAAGATGATGTCACAAGAGAGAAAATAGTCCCTGCTCTGTTTAGGGAGCCTCTGGCCTCATGCTGAAAAACCATGAGGCTAGCAGGGTAACTCTTCAGGTTGCAGTCAGCCATCTGATTCCAGGACCTGAGGAAGACTTAACTTCTTCTCTTCAAAGGAAAAAAAAAAGAAGTTGGAGAAAGAAGTCGAGAAAAGTTCTCTTCCCCCTTAGATCAGTCACTCACGGCTACACACATCACATTTGCACCTCATCCCTTATGCATCCCGCTGTGGAAGTGTTCTCACCTGTGACACCCGGATGTTGGGTCTGCACAGTGGCTGTCTGCTCAGGAGCTGGCCTTCTTCATTTCCACTGTAAGAAGCTGCAGGTCTCTGCTCTGGGGCTATGAGAAAGAGATGGGAACAGGAAGGAAGTGACTGAGACGGGCTGAGGTTCTCCAGTCCTTCCTCCATTCAGTCCACTTCACGTCACCCTCTTCCTTCCTAAGAGCTCTCCCAAGATTAAGCCTTGATTGATAGCTCCCTCTGGGTCTGCCCACTGAGCCAATCCTAATTATTCTGTTTCCTGAACAAGTTACATTTTTGCTGAATTCTGACCAAACATAAAAGACAACAAAAACCCCAAATGAAGGTGTCACTGTGCTGATCTCTGGGCCCCTGTGTTTCACAGGCCTACTAATGGCCCTGCAGAGGGCTGGTCCCCTCGCATTCTGCTGTAGCCAGGATTTGGAGTGGATCAGGCACACTAACAAGGGATGCCTCTGCATGATGGCGTCATCCAGTGTGCTTTCGGGTGCCTCCCCCTTTGCCTGGCCCCAGAGGAATCATTGGAGCTTTAGAGCCTAATTAAGCTGCAGCTTTGGAGCTGGGGAGATAGCTCAGTAGTCTAAGTACCTGGGTTTGATCCCTGATACTTGTATGCTGTGCTGTCAGAAACCAGGCGTGGTGGTACATGCCTGTAATCCCAGTACTGGGGAGGCTGAGATAGGAGAACCACCACAAGTCTGAGCTGCATAGTGAGATCCTGCAGCAAATAAATAAAAATTGTTTTTAAATTTTTAAATCCTGGCTTTGAGCCATTGCGCCCCTTGGATTTTCCAGGTCCACTCAAAGAGCACAAACACCAGACCAAGAATGTCCTGCTTACCAGATCCCAGAAGGGTAGGTCCTGCTCAGCTAAGACCATGTGCAGTGCAGTTCACGGGGACTCTGCAGCCAGCAGCAGACCCAATCCTGGGAAGAGCAAGTGCCTTTAAGTCAAATGTTCTGTGGGGCTGCACTGGGGCTTCCAGATCACCTCCCCCATTGAGATCTTTGGCATCCTCATCCTTTCTAGGCCTGGTAAAGCCAGTTTCTCCACCGAAAGTAACCAGATCATCTTAGTGGAGTGTCCCTGGTATTCCTTGTGTCCAAGGAGTATTTGGCTTCTGAACACAACAGCTAGGTCTTGCACAGCCAGTGTAAGAGTAGCAGCACTTCTAGACCTACAGCACTGAAGAATTCCCTGTGTGAGCAGACCCACAAAATGCAAACTGAGCCACTGCGTGTTTTGAGCTTGACAATGCTCAAAACAAAACGCTCAGTGCTTAGAGTAAATATAAACAAAGCAACCAGAAGTCTCAATGTAGTCTAAGACAGAGTCCCCGAGCCTCACACTTGGCCCCATGTTTCAGGGGATTCTCCTGAGCCCATTCCCAAAGCACCAGATCCCGTAACTGGCTTCACAGCCACATCTCACCAGAAATATGGCGAGACCTGGCAAAATGTGGGTGACACAGCAAAGCCCAAGAGCAGAAGGAGGAGAACCAGACAGGAGACAGGACACCGCCCACCACAGACCCTTTGTGATCTGGGTTGAAGCTGCCTCTAAACAGTGATGCCTGCCACCAACTTGTCCCTAAAGGAGGCTGGGGGCGTGAATTAATTAATGTTTATTGCGCACTTGGAGTTCTTTGGAGAAAGGCCTTTATAAATATAAGGCATGATTATAGGGTATCAGTTTGCTCACTCTCCGAGGAAGTACTTAATGGGATCAGGTCTGAATATCCTGATGATTGAGTTTCATTCTTCATTCAAACATGTGCAGGGCTCCCATCACCCAGGTCCGCTGCCCATTTGTGTGTCTATTTTGCTGTTTTTCCGTCCTCACATCACCTCACATCACACTTGGCCCCAACAACAACTGCTGTCCTCCTACCACGCACACTCCCAGCCTCCTCTCCCTACTGTCATACCTGGCGGCTTTCTCTCTTTCCTCAGTTTCCTTTCTGGAACACGATGCTGGTCACCATCTCTACCTTTCCTTCCGAAGTCTGTGCTTTTCTTAACCCCAACAGGCCCAACCGGAAGTCACTGTCAGCCCCAAAACAATTCCCTACCCTTTGCTGGCACACACTTCTAATGCCAGCACTCGGGAGGCAGAGGTGGGAGGATCAAAATGAGCTCATGGCCAGCCTTGCTACACAGCAAGACCCAGCAAGGATGTGCCCAAAAAACCAACAAACAAAAACACCCTGCCTTGACTGTCCTTTTTCTTCTCTTTGTTCTCATGGAGTCCAGACTACAGGCTCCACCACTGCTACCTCCCCAACAGAATAGACCCTTATTGACCCTGATTCCCTGGTCCCTTAAAAAGAAAAATACCTATCTCTGTGGAGGAGTGACCTGTGTATGCCCCTGTATTGCCCCCAAGACCTCTCTGTGCCACCTCTGACCTCTAGCCATCCTGTTCCCAATCTTGCCTGAGTCTCCTATCCCTTTACTGAGGACTGCCCAACTCTGTCCAATACGTGATCTGCTTGCCTGCCTGCCCACCCTTCTGCCCAGCCCCGAGGCACAGCCTTATTCTCCCTCCCAGAAAACTGTCTAAACTGACTGAGAATTGAGCAGTAAGTGCCCTAGAAAAAGGATTGAGGTACACTGCAAGCCTGTAACCCCTGCACTCTGGGAGGTTGAGGCAGGAGGATCTCAAGTTTGTGCCCAGACTTAATGAGATTGTCTCAAAAAATAAAAGAGATGAGGGATGGGTCTCATTGTAATAACCCTAGGTTCAATCCTCAGTACCAGAGGAAAAAAGCACCATGGCACATATCCCCAACAGATATTAGAACACTCATGCAGATAGACACACACTGACCGATGTCATGGAATACAGACACACAGACTCACATATGGAGATACACATTTTCATGTGAGCATACAGCAACTAGGTTGCTCAATTAGACAAAGACATATGTGCTCACTTAGACATACACACATGCAGAGGCACATGTATGAGTATCCAGACACATGCAAAGACATACAAACAGAAGACTCACAAAGCTACAAAGACAACCTATGTGGAGATACACATTCTCTTATAGACAGACACAGAAGGACTCATCTAGACTCCCATAGTCTATCATGCATACACAGAAACACACCCTGAGGTACTCAGAAGCACACACACACTCAGATATACACAAAGACACTAAGACAAGTTCATGAACAGCAGAGAAATGCAGAAGTGTGCCCAGAAGCACACAGACATGTACATCCACATATATAGACACTGATACACACACAAAAGCATGCACACACAAAGACAATGGTCTTTACTGCTCTGCCAATATCCTAACTGGCCCAATTGGCCTCCCTCACCCTCTCTGAATAGCTGAGTCTCTCTACCTTGGCCTTTCTCTATTCCCATTAGTGTTACTTAGAGTTTTCCAGAATAGGACAATGTGTGTGGACGGATGGACGGATGAGTGAATGGATGGGTGGGTGGGTAGATGGATGGATGGATGGATGGATGGATGGATGGGTGGGTAGATGGATGGATGGATGGATGGATGGATGGATGGATGGGTGGATGGGCATATTTTGAGGAAGTAATAGGCAAGTCTGAAATTTGCAGGACAGACCAGCAGGCTGGTCAGGGAGAGGTAGCATTGTAGCTGGAGCCAAAGGCAGTATGAGATTGAGATCCCTTTTCCCCGTAGGACCACAGTCTGTCCTCCGAAAGCCTTCACTGCCCACATTATGGAGGTTAACCCAACTCCTCAAAGTCTCTCTATTATGTCAATCTCATCTAAAAACACCTTCACAGCTAGATCTAGACAACGGTTTAGCCAAGAATCTGGGTACTGTGGGCTAGCCAAGCTGATGCGCAGAGCCACCCATCATAGAGTTGGTAAAACCAGTGCTTGCACCAATCTCCAGAACTGCTCCTCTTATCACAGTGTTTCCCTGCTCTGAAACCTAGATGCCTTTGCGCCAAATGCATAGCAAGAACAAGGCAAATATTTGCCAAGTGCATGAATAATGAATAATGAGGGACAGGCACCCTCTGCTCAACCTCGTAACCCATCCTGAAGGCCGAGCTCTCCCGGGAGCTGATGATGCAAGCATCGGTGTGTTCCTCACCTCCAGGCCTCCTGATGTCCTCTGAATGTCTCTAATCCCTGCAGTACGTACTGGAGGGCCTTACATACAGCAGGCCCTCAATTACTTAGGAATGTTTTATTGATCCCTATTACAAATTTACCTAAATTATTATGGATTTTTAGGACTTTCCTTGTAAAATCACAACCTGTACTACCAAAATCTGTTTCCACTTTCATTTTTAAGATACAGATGTGAAGAGCTATTGTCATAATCAGGAGGAGTATTTCTACCCCAGAACACAGACAGTACTCTCTAAGGATGGGAGTGTGGATGGCTTCTACTTCATGCTTTTTTGTATTTTCCAAATTACCCTCCATGACCGTGTGTTACTTGTAGAACCATTAAACTCAGTACATGTATTTTCCCCCTTTTATCTTTTCATATCTGAGTCTGAGGAGGCTTGGGGCTCTGTTCTCACCCTTTCTTGGGGTCCTTACCATACCTCTTGGCTTCTCTGAAAGCAAGGTGACCTGGAACTTCCTTGTAAACTTCTGCAAGGTCATAAAAGGTGAAGTAACTGCAACCCGTTGTTCTGTTTTAATGACATCCAAGTGCCAGGTAACAGAGCTCTTAATGAATACGTCTAGAGTTAAGGATGGTGGTCGCTTCAGGAAGGCTGCTTCAGGAAGGGGCAGAGCCGGACATACGGTGTCTCCTTTCGGCCACTCCTGGGGCCCTCCTGCCCTGCCGGTCAGCCCTGAGCCGCCAGCCGCATGCCGTCAGGTTGTGTCAGTGCCAGACAAACACCCAGCCACAGTGGAAGCGACTGTTCCTTGAACTTTGCTTCAGCCTCCGCCTGCCTGCTGGGGTCTCCGGAGGGAAGCATTCACCTCTAGCCCAGATGAAATGGAGCTTCAGAAAAACCACAGTGGAGGCCGCAGTGGCCTCAGGCCCTGAACTTTGCATTTCTTAGATTGCCAGCATCACTCACTGCTGAGTGTCATGTAACTCCCAAAAATGCAAAGAGGAAACCGAAGAGCCAGAAGAACGCAGACATCTTGTGGCTGGAGATCCGTCTAGAAAGTCGCCTTTCACAGGGCGGCCAGGTGCACCCTAGCAGCTGCCGGCCTGTGGGAAGGCAGGCGATTCCAGAACAAGGAGGCCGGAATTTCAAGAACCTCACCCTGCACAAGGCCAAGTTTGTGAAATCTTCCTAGTTCTGGAAAGGATCCTATACAAACTGGTGGGGGTTCCAGCCTGATATTTGATAAGTGTAAATGGGCTGAAAATATTCAGAGACTTTTTTGGTTTTGTAGTTACCAGTGACCACTGAGGCCCATCTCTTGTCCAGCCAGGTGCAGCCCGTGTTTGTCCCAGAGCAGTAAAACACACATCCCATCATGCCTTGTTCCCATAGCTCCCATCTCCTGTAGCCTCCCACGCCCTGTCTGTCGACAGCTGTCACTACAGAAAAGCACCTGGCAGACGCACGGCAGTCCCCAACCAGGCACATTTCTTATCCCTCTATGTCAACCCAGGAGTACTCAGTGGTCCAACTTCCCCTTGTGCACACTATAGACCCCTCCAGCTCCATCCCTCTACCCTCCACCCCTCTTTGAGGCCTTTGTATTTCCAGAGCCCGCACCATGGGCAAATGTAAGTGAGTGGAGGAAGGAAAGAATGGAGTGAACGAATGAGGACATGGATGAATGAACTGATTCTTTCATTGTCATCTTCTCCTCAGACAGTGACCCTTTGCCTGGGCCACATATCACTCCATCCTCTCAGATTTTTTTATAAAACAAACTTACATGTGCTGACCAGAGCAGCCACAAGGGCTCCTTTGGCTCCCACACACCCTGGGGGTAAAAGGGGCCACAGAGCCTCTCTTATCCCCGAGGAGAACAGGGCAGCCGAGGCTGAGCAACAACAGCCTCTGCCTCAGTTTCTCCGAGCTGCCCTGACAAAGCAGCACACACTTGATCAAGTTTGACTTAAAAGCAGAAATGTATTTTCTCCAGTATGTCCCCTCTCTGCCTCCAAGGACAGAAGTGACACCAGATTAAGGGCCAACCTGCTCTAGTATCTTACCCCGTTCTGTCCACCATGATCCTAACAAGGTCAGATTCTGAGGTTCCGAGAAGGACGTGACTTGTGGGGAGAGCTCTACCCAACACAGCACAACCTTCCTGCCCCATGCAAGGTTTTGTTTCGTCTCCACCTGCTCCAGCTTTCTGCCCTTCCTTTGAGTCATGGACAGGGGCTTCTAGGGTGCAGCCTCTTTTGGGCTTCCCTTCTATGGGCGCTGACACTCCAGGGGACCCTGAGCCCCACATTCTGAACTCTCAGGTCAGCGCATCCTGCCCAGGCTGCACTGTGGAATCACCCAGCAGCTTTTCACACACAACCCTGACCGCATTCCCAGGAAGTCTGATGCGTTTGGTCAAGGCGGGCCCTTGGCAAGTGCTTTTTTTTTTTTTTTAAAGAATGAGAACAATTAGGGGACGGGAGTACAGCCACCTGGCAGTCAGCAGGAGTGTGGGTTTCTACCGCCTATGGTTTGGCAACCCCAATCGCCACTAGAAAAAGCTACACCAGGATTCTCAGAAGGCCAGGCTCAGGGTGGGGCCTTCAGCAACTCATTCCCAAAATCTCCTAAGTTCCCAGAAGGCAGGAAAGAGCACAAGCATTTTTTTAGGAGACCTGAGACCAACAGCAGAAACACAAAATGTCCTTGAAGTTTCCTATTTTATTTACTGTAGATTTCTCATCTCCCTCTACTATAGAGACAACTTGTTTTACAATGTTAAAAAAAAATCATTGTTCTTTCTTTCTCCTCCAAATCAAGTGTTGAAATGAGACTCCACAGCGATGAACTATGTTTAAACCATGCCCTAGGACATCGCATTGGGTTCCCTGAGCCTTTGAAAAGCCACAGAGAACTAGAAGGGGTGATAGGTGATCTGTCCACCTCTTGGAAGGAATTACATCTTGGAGAGGAAAGCCTGGGGCGAGAGAGGGTAAGCAACTCTCTCAGCATCACACAGTATTGGTAACCGGGTAGGAACTACCTACCCCTCAGGACACACCTTTTCCGCCCTCTTATGCAGAGAACAGAGACCCGCCCAACTCTCCAGGGAAGAGGCACTGTGAGGTAAGTCTTTGGGCATTATGGAGTCATATGCAGGGACAAGCAGCTGTTGTCACAAGTCCTGCCCTACTGCTAGGCAAGGCACAGGGCTCCTAGCAGGGTGACCCCTTGGGTCATGCCAGGCAGACTGCTGTGCCCCCTGCCCAGTGACCCCTGTGCCTTGGGAGGCCTGTGGCACGCAGGGTGCTCTCTGCTGGCCAGGTCCCTTACGCTCCCCCTTCCCCCACCCTCCCCAGCAACTGTCTGGAGTGACCCCAACAGCGTTCTCTTCATCCCAAGAATACCTCCACAGGGCATCAGGCCCCACATCTTTTTCTCCCTTAAGGAGGCCATGGAGACCTCCCCCACCATCCTCTTCCAGAGGAAGTCACTGCCACCCTGCCCCGGACCCCCCTCACTGTTGCCTGCCGCAGAAAGGCTGGTTGGCCTCCTGCTCCCCTCTGTTTACACTGGGAGATGAGCTTCTGCTGAGCTTAAGTGCAGTTCTGGCCCCTTTGTTTGTTTTCAAGTCAAGTTACAACTTTGCTCCTGGATTTATTACAAATTCCATTTATCTTCCTCTGCCCAGGGTCTCTGCACAGAACCTTTGGAGCTTCCCTTCCCTGCTGGGGACAACTGTCAAGGGACACGGGGACAGGGGGAGGCCCAGACCCAGGCTCTGAGGCTAAGGAGGAAGCCGCAGGCAGTACAGAAAGATGGGCTGCAGGCCCTGCACAGGGACAGGACCCAGAGGCTGCCTGCCTGCTGCCCTTCCACAGGCCTTGATAGGAAAGAAGAGCCAGGCTATCAGATGAAGAAAGCCCAGGCCTCAGGGAAGAGTAAGGGAGGAAAGGGGCAGCTCTGGCTTGGAAGAAAGGTGCCTGTGGCAGTTTCCAGCAGGGAGCAGTTAAGAGGCCTAACATGCCAGGAGGTCTACAGAGGACCCCTCGTCTCTGGGTGGGCAAATGTTCCCGGAGAAACACCCAGGCCTGTGGGGCACCAGTACAGCCTCAGAGAGTTCCTTTCCTTCTCATAGGCTTTCCTGAGCCTCTCCAAACCCTACAGTGTCCATACACTGCTGATGAAGAGTGAACAGGTTGGAACTGAGGAGAGAAAGAGAATCAAACTGAGCCGTGAAAATCAGGAGCAGGGACTCCAGCTGTGCTATGACCTCGTCCTTCTAGGGCAAGACCTACAGTCCTCACTTGTAGGCAGCCCTGGCTCAGCGACACACGAGAGGCTTTCGGGCATCCAGGGGACCGGGCAGCTACGTGAGAGGTCACAGGGGCCAGGGAAGAGCAACTACTGGGCTTTCAGGGCCTAAGGATGCAACCTCAGAAGGGGATCTGGGCCCGACCTGGCCCCAGCTGAAGGAGCCACCTTCCCTGTTCTCCCCTCCACATCCCAGTCCCATGTATTCAGCCCAGATCCTCAAGAAATGGGGTTAAGGAGTCTGGACAGAGCAGGCTGCTCAACCCTGGGAGCTTCCTGGCTTCACACCACCTGAAGAGAGGAGGGCTTTCCACCGCAGCCTCCCTGGCAAGAGCCTGGCACATCCCTGTCCTGCTGTGTGTCCCCCCTTCTTCCCACACCACTCCTTAGCTTGGCCCTCACCCGGCCCCACCTCTGCTGCAGGCCTCCAGTCCACCCAGCAGCCAGTCTGAGTTCTCTGTCACTTTTCAGCCTGGCTCCTGCTGGATTTTCGTGTTTGTCTTGCAACCTCCAAGACCTCCACACTGGCGCCCCTCTCAGCCCACAGCTTCCAGTGCTCACCCCTCCCATCCTCCACTTCTCCCTGAGCCTCTTGGCCCCACCCCTCCCCTGAACCCCTTAGGAGCATTCCTGGGCCTCACCAGCCCGACCTGTACCCATGATCCCTCGTACCCTGACGCTCCCCTGTGTCTCCTGAGGGACCCACAAGGCCATCCACTCCATCCCCGGGCACCTGCAGCTGCTGGGCCCTGCCCACACCGGTTGCAGACACAGCCACCCTGGTCCCAGCTGTCCCTCTGACCACTCTCCCTGAGCCCGTCACTCTCCTCAGGCATCCGCTCCAACCCTGGCCTCCACCTTCTCTCCACAGAACCTCTGACATCCCTTGCCGAGGAGGTGTAGCCTTCCCAGCATGCCCTTTCCTGCCTCCTCTCCCCCACCTCTGGGGTCATACTCCCACACTTGCTCAGTGGAGAGTAGCAGATGCCCCCTTTGCAAACAAATACTTGGAGAACGGCAGCAACGCTTAGCTCTTTTGTCCCATATCACCACCCATCCTCCTTCCTGGATCTGAAGCTGTGGAGTAATGGGAGCCCAGTGGAGCAAGCATGTGTCCACACCGAGAAGCAGCTCCCCAGAGCACGGCTAAGTCTTCCTAATGCTTCCCCCAGCCCTGTCTCTCAGATACCCTTCTTTTGTTCCCTGCTGTATGTTGCTCATAGCATCCTTTACACCTGCTTCTACTTCTTGTCCTCAGGGCCTAGCCTGTCCTTCCAAGGAGCCACCCCACGGTCACCCTCTTCTGGTTACAGGGCCTCCCACCCAACACCTGAACCCTGGTTGGATTCTTCTAACTCCTTCCTGCCAGGCTTCGTCTTTTCTCTCTGTCCCCGCTCTGCCCCCGCTGTTCCACCCACCCGGCCTCTTTCCCCACATTCCTTCAGGATCTCATCCATGAGCCCCAGATCTCCGCCAGCTGTGACTCCTACATTTCTGCCTGCCCATTGCCGGCCACCTCTGCACAAGCACCCCGCATTTCTGCTCCGTCTTGTTTTTCGTATGTTCCCTGAAGCCATCCACCCGTCCTTCTCACTCTCCTTGCATGTCTGATTTGCTTCTGGAACCCAAGAGAACCCCTTCTGTACTGTTTTTGAGATCTCTCCCCACATCCAGGATGTTATCTAGATGTGAGCCCTTCCTGTCCCTCAACGGAACGTTTTCTGCCAGCCTCTCCTGTGGTCCACTTGTCCTCTGACTCAGAGCCCACTGTACTGACCTCTTTTTCTTGCAAAAAACTCAGATGCATACCTTCCCCATGAGTGACAGGAACTTGTCTGCTGAGCCAGCCGAGTGTCACTCACTCAGAGAGCTGGTACCGAGGACCTGTTCTGCAATATGAACTGTGCTGACAACAGCCACCTACTTTCTGCTCACAGAGTTTCCCAGGCTACATTCAGCCCATTTTCCCATCCTTCTTTCAGTTCACTTTTTTAACCTGGCAGAGACGCTGTCTTTTTCGTTCTCACATCCTTCTCCAGTCTGCCTTAGAATACTGGGTTTTTCTTTTCCAACTACCACTGCATCTGAACTCTGTGTGTGTGTGTGTGTGTGTGTGTGTGTGTGTGTGTGTGTGTGTGTGTGTGTGAATGCCTTTTTGTGTAGCCCTATAAGTCAAGGAACACTTCTCATTCAGTACTGTATCATATGCATCAGGTCAGATTCCCACATCTCACAAACGATAGTTTGGGCCTGGGTCAGAATGTGATCCAGCGGCAGAGTCCTGTCATAGCCCAGGTCTCTGGATTCCTGATGTACTCAGGAAAACATGAGCCCCAGCATTGCTATCCCAAGTGCGACTCCTGTGCCCTCCCTGGGTGTATCAGCCACTCCTCCGCTCTTTCTCCTACAAACTCGGTGGACTAGAGCCAGAGCCGAGAGGCCTAGAATGCATGTTCAGGGCCCACCAAAATGCACCCAAGGTCTGACCGCATCTGGTCTCCTGCCACCACCTCTGGGTTTACATTTAGTGTCTGACAGTGAGTGCAGATAGCTGAGTTTCCTGCATCTCTAGGGCAATCGCTTCCTTTCTTCTTTCAGCAGAGGAGATCAGCAGACTTATAAAGTCTGAAGTAGCAATCTCTTTGCTGTTCTCAAGATCTTCTTCCTAGGCCTCCAGCCCTGGATGCCGAGTTTACTGCAAAGTGCAAGAGCTCCTCCCACCCTCCCTGTAGCATTGTCTTTTAGTGTACAAGATTTCTTTTTGTTTGTTTGTTTTTTGTTTTGTTTTGTTTTTTTGACAGAACCAAGGATTATTTGTCTTTTTTTTTTTTGGCAGAACCAGGGATTGAACTCAGGCCCTTACACTTGCCAGGGAAGCGCTTATTCCACTGAGCCATCTCCCCAGCCCAAGGAACCTTCTTTTTTTTTTTTTTGGCAGAACCAGGGATTGAACTCAGGCCCTTGCGTTTGCCAGGGAAGCACTTATTCCACTGAGCCATCTCCCTGGCCCCAGAACCAGGGATTAAACTCAGGCCTTTGCGCTTGCCAGGGAAGCACTTATTCCACTGAGCCATCTCTCCGGCCCTGTACAAGATTTCTGAAGCATGGTAATCCTTGTAGTTCCTGGAAAGAAAGAAAAACCTATCAACCAACTAATGTGTTTTGTACAAGTTAGACAGATACCAACTGTCTGTTGAGCTACCCACACCGGGAGCCACCCAGCCATTCTCATATGGGAATCTGGAGAAAGCTAGGCTTTGTCACTTAGGAAAGATTTAGAGATCCTTGTGTCTGAGCACACATGGCCCAGGATGTGCTCAGCCCAATAATGGGACACCCAAGCGGATTAGATCCACCTCTGTTTGGGGGGACTTCTTGCTTCCAATCCAGCTGTGGCCTTACCCCCAATCCAGTGCAAGATTTTCTTTTTAATAATAAGGAATTGGTTCACTCACTTTCATGAAAGCTGGTGGAAGGGTTATGCATGAGACTCAGATCCTTGCTGTGAATGTCACAGATCTGGCCAAATAAGTACCTTCGTCATCAACACCCTCGGTGGTGGTGACTACATTAATTGCTGCAAGCGGCAGAGAAGGATGTTTGGAAAATGCACCTCGTCCCACCCTATGCAATGTGGCACAGAAAACCAGCCATTGCTCTAAAGGAGCATGAGCTCTCCATCCTGGGGGAGCCTGAGCCAGCTGCCCTGGGAAAGGCAGTCGAAGCTGAGAGCACTCGTTGGCGTGGGAAGTCCAGCTGTCTCCATGCGGCCCAGGAGGCAGACTGATGAGGGGAGAATTCCTGTGTTTGGGATTGGGCTTGAGAAGTCTCCTGTTTGTAACACTCAGAAGAGCAGAAAGAATTTCCAGCTGTGGGCATGGCACACGGAGCCCTCCTGACTCTGTCTGGGGCATTTTTTTGCACTGCAGACTCTCAGGCGCTCTGGGCTACACCACAGACACTCAGCCCCAGGAACCAGCTCTGGATCCATGTGACCCTTGGCCTTAAGGAAAGCCGTAAGTGATACTGTGTGATTCCACATATATAAGCAGCCCAGAGAGGACAACTCATAGAGGCAGGAAGTAGAATGTTCGCTGCTAGGGCTGAGGAGGGAAGGGGGGATGGGGAGTCTGTGGCTCATGGGTACAGAATTTTTGTTTCACAAAATGAAAAAGTTAGGGCCAGCCAAATAGCTCAGTGGATTAAAGCACCTGCAAGCAGGCGCAGGGGCCAGGGGTTTGATCTCCAGGCCTGCCATGCTGGACCTGCCCCCAGGGCTTGCTGAGATGGTGATTGAGACTGGGTGTATAGCTCTTGGGAAGCTGTAAACAGGTGGATCATTAGGAGTCCAATCTAGCAGTGAGACCCTGAACACCCTGTAGACCCTTCCCTAAAATACAAAAGAAAAAAAAAAAGAAAGAAAGAAAGAAAAAGAAAAAGTTCTGCAAAAGGATGAACATGGTTGTGAATCAGTACAGATGAACTGAATACTATAGAACTGTGCCCTTACAGTGGAATAATAAGGTATATGTTCTGTATATTTTACTATGGAGAGAGAGAGAGAAATTTTATAATCTTTGGAGAGAGTTAGCTTCACATTAAGCCTTTATCAGTTATTAATTCTGGGACACAAAGTCTTTATCAGATCTTTGTTCTTTTCAATGAGCTGTAATTCATATACAATACAATGTATCATTTTAAAGTATACAGACTGGGCAAGGTGTTGAGCCCCTGTAATCCCAGCACTCAGGAGGCTGGGACAGGAGGATCATTGCAGGTTCAAGGCCAGCCTGGATTACATGGTTAGTTTAGGTGTAGCCTGAACTATGCAGCAAGACCCTAAAAAACAAAAAAAGAAACCATACAGTTCAGTGGCTTTTAGCATTATAGGAACAAAGACAAACTGCCCCCTTTGTCTTCTGAAGGCCCACTGGAATGAACTGACAACAGATCAACAGGAGAAAAAGGTACACAAATTTATTTAGCATGTATGGTACTCACATGAGTGTGAGTACCACGGACCCAGCAAGGCTGAGACAGTGGCTGTTCACCCTCCTGGGCCAGAGGGAGGCGGGGGATGCAAGCAACTGTGTTTGAAGAGTAGGAAATGGCTGTGAGGATGCGTGGGCCAAGGGAACAGCTCATGAAGGAGCTCTTTAGCAGACTGAATGCTCCTGGGAAATACGTAGAAGACAGCTTATGACAAAGTCAGGCTGGGAGCAGATATCCTTAGTGCTTCTGCTCACACCATGAGTGTAGTTAGTGTGACCTCAGGGAGCGGGCTAAAAGCACTTGTTTTTCTTCTTTGGTGAGTCTGGTTTTTGGAAAGATAAGGGAATACCAGTCAGGACTCGTGTTGCATCCGCTGGTTTCCAAGGACTTTGTCCGAACATAAGCGGCACACCAGTGAGGTAGAATTCTCTAGGCTCCTTAAGGATATGCACAAAGCAGTGCAGCTATCATCACTATTTAATTTAAGAGTTTTTGTTTTTATTTTTTGAAGGAACCAGGAATTGAACTCAGGCCCTTGCACCTGCCAGGGAAACACTTATTTCACTGAGCCATCTCCCCGGCCCCATTTAAGAATATTTTTAAGGCTCAGCAAGAGAGCTCAACAGGCTAAGCAGCTGCTTAGGCAAGCGCAGGGACCAGGGTTTGATCCCCAGCGCCACATGCGATGCAGGCCCCACCCCCAGGTGTGCTGAGTCGGGCACCAAGTCCGGGGTGGTGGCACGCGGCTGTAATCCCAGCACTTGGGAGGCTGAAAGCAGGAGGATCACTACGCATCTGATCTGGGTAGTGAGACCCTGTGGACCCTGTACTAAATACATTGAAAAAATAAAATAAATAAGTATTTTTTCTTTTTTTCTAACATAAGAATTTAAAACTTTAAATTCTGAAAGAAGCCAGACACAAAAGACCACACAGTGTTGAATTCCACTTCTATGAAATTTCCAGAATAGACAAATCCATTGAAAGAGAAGATAGACTTGTTTTCACCTTTGCTGTCATTTCTTTCTTTCTTTTTCTTTTTTCTTTTTTTCTTTTTTTTTTGGAGACTATAGATTGATGGTCTCCAGGGAATGGACAGAGAAGGTAGTAGGTACTATACTTAACAGATATTTTCTTCTGGAGATGATAGAAATATTCTGGAATTAGTGGTAATTACTGCACATATGATAAATATACTTTTTAAAACACTAAATTTCACACTTAAAAAATGATGTCTTCATTTACTTTTTATTTTCATTCATTTCAAATAATTTTAAATTAGCCTCACATTTTCTTATTTGACCCATGGAATTTTTTTTTTTTTTTTGTCTTTTTGAGACAGGGTCTCACTATGCAGTTCAGGCTGGCCTTAAGCTCACTTTGTAGCTCAGACTGGTCTCGAACTCATAACAATCCTCCTGCCTCAGCCTCCCGAGTGCTGGGATTACAGGCATGCGCCACCACGCCTGGCCGACCCATGGAATATTTAAAGTATAATATTTAAGTTCCAAATATCTGAGTAATTTCTAAACATCCTTTTGGTTTTTACTTCTAACTTAATTATTTTGCAATGAGACTTCAGATTTTTAAAATATGTTTTGGTTGTTTTTTACAGCCCAAATTATAATCCAATTTGGTGGGTGTTCCTTTGGAACCTGTAAAGAAATAGATGTTCTGCTATCGTTGGGTGGGGTGTTCTGCACAAGTCAGCTGGGTCATGCAGATTGGCAATGTTATGCACATTTTCTATATTTTTACTGATTTACTGCCTAACTTTTCTATCAATGCTGAGAAAGAATGAGGTAATGATTTGTTTAGTTCATCTTTAAGTTTAGCCAATTTTTATTTCATGTATTATAAATTCTGTTAATAGATGTACATAATTAGGCTTTTTTTTTTTTTTTTCTTTTTGGTGCTGAGGGAAGGAGCCCAGCCCACATTCTGCCACTGAGCTAAATCCCCAGCCCCCAGATTGTTAGATCTTCTTCAGATTTTCTTCTCATAGTAATGAAATTGTCTCTTGATTTTTGTTTGTTTGTTTTTTGCAGTAGCAGGAGTTGAACTCAGAACCTTGCACAAGCGCTTATTTTACTGAGCCATCTCCCTGGCCATTGATTTTTATTTTTTATTATTTTTATTCTATTTATTTATTTATTTATTTTCTGGCAGGACGGGGACTGAACTCAGGCCCTTGTGCTTGCCAGGCAAGCGCTTATTCTACTGAGCTATCCCCCTGCCAGCACTTGATTTTTAGAATCTCTCTCGATGTTACTGGTTCTCAGGCCTTCTGTTTGTATACTTATGCCTTAATTACTTTCTCATTTGGGGGACCCAACACCCACGACTTAAAGGAGAGGTTTATTTTGTGTCAGTTTGTAGACATCTTGGTGCAACTGGCTCTGAAACAACCTGGGGAAGGGTAAGGAAGGGGGTGTGGCAGATGGGGGCGTGGCCTAGGAAAGTCAGCGGGAATCTGGCATCTGAGAGAGGATGAAGGGAAGAAAGGGGGTGGGTCAGGGAGATGGTTCAGTGGAATAAGTGCTTCCCTGGCAAGTGGGAGGGTCTGAGTTCACTCCCTGGTTCTGCAGACAGAAATCCTTACAGGCCACGCCCACTTCCCAGCATCATACCCAGCTGTAAAGCAGCGCACTAATCAGCGATGAGCAAGCATCACACCGGCCGGGGACATCCAGATACAGACCTTAAGGAATATACGCATGCCAGCTTTCTTACGGTAAATATAGCATGGAGGATCTGTGTGCTTTTACTTTTGAACTGTTTGTATTTTTCTCTTTAAAAAGTATCTCTTTCATTTTAAGTAAATGCATCATACATGTTTGGATTCGGTGTACCGTCTTACCATTTGTCTTCTATCTAGCCAGTCTATTCTTTGTTACCTTTTGCCCCTTTCCCTGCCCTCTTTATTGAGGATTCCTTTTTTTAATTTTACCTAGAATATTGACTTTTGGCTTATAGGCATGAGACACAAACAACAAATTTAGTGGATACTTAAATTTTTTAAACTCATTACAGTAAAAAAAAAAAAAATACATTACCATTAATCCTCTTCAAAATCCTTCCCTCTCTTCCAATACACTTGCCCCATCTCTCTTGCCCCTGTTTTTTTCTTTTTTGTGGAACTGGGGATTGAACTCAGATCCGTGTGCTTGCCAGGAAAGTGCTTATTCTACTCAGCCATCTCCCCAGCCCCCTCTTGCCACTTTCTTAATCAGGTCTGGAAGCCCCTTTTTGTGAGTGCTGTCCTGGCTGCCTCAATGTCCTCAGTTGATTCAAAACATTTACTTTTCCCGATCATTTTGACTTTGAAAAAGATTCAGATGTAAGGTTTCAAGTATGCTGAATAAAGCAGAGGGGGACAGTGTTTTCACAAGCCTGCCTTTCTTTCTACTGGACAGTGCTTGACACTAGCATTCACTATGTTTTTGATCACGTGTCATAAAGAAAAACTGACACAAGAGGACTTTGAGAACTCCTTCAGAAAGTGGAAGGAACAAAATCAATGTGTTCTAAGCAAGTGGGGTAACACAATGTCTTTTACTGTAAAATTTTATTCAATTTAAACATTCACTGGTTATTTTATCACACCTTATCCCATTGACTTTTGTGCTATTGTTTTAAATTTTATTTCTCCAAATGTTATGAACTCTACAGTACTTTCTTATTGTTTTTTGCATACATATATTTTTCTTTTGTGTGTGTGTGTGGAACCAGGGATTGAACTCATGCCCTTGCGCTTGCCAGGGAAGTGCTTATTCTACTGAGCCATCTCACCGGCCTCTTAATATTTTAAAGAGATTTTTAAATTAGCCATGGTAGTCCACCCTGTAATCCCAAGCATTCAAATGATCGAGGCAGAAGGGTCAGCACATGTTTGAGGCCTGCCTGGGCTACATAACAAGAACCTGTCTCAAACAACGAAAAAAGAAGTTTTTGAATGAAAAAAAAAAAAGCTGTATTTACCTTTGTATTTACTCTTTCTAGCACTCTTCGTTGTTTGTTCGTTTTTAGGTATTTGGTACAGGGTCTTGCTATGCAGCTCAGACTCCCAGTGATCCTCTTGTTTTCAGACTCTCCAGCACTGGGATTACAGGCCTGCTCCACCACGCCAGTTCTCTATGGTCGGCTCAGAGTGCCCTAGGTGTGGGACCAGCGAGGCATGTGGTGCCAGGGATCGAACCCCAGCCCCTGTGCTTACCAAAGCAGGTGCTTAGCCCTCTGAGCCATCTCACTGGTCCTCTTAATTCTTTTATGTGGATCCAAATAGTATTTTTCTTAGGCCAAAAGAACTTTCTTTCACATTTCTTGTGATGCAGATCTGTTGGTGGACTCTAGATGTTTGAAGGCTTCATTGTCGAGTGTCTGTGAGTTTTCTATCTTCGCTTAAGGAGTACTGAGTTTTGAATCAAGCGTAGTAGCACATGCCTGTAATTCCCCTGCTTGGGAGGCTGAAGCAGGATTAGAAGTTGAAGACTGACCTAGGCCGCATGGGGAGTTCAAGGCCAGTCTGAAGTCCTGTCTCAAAAACAACACAATGAACAACAACAACAAAAAGTGTTGTGTTTTTGTCTGACCATTAGTTACTCATAGATTATTCCTTTAGGGGTTGGTTCAAGCTGTCAGAAAGAACCTAAAGGTTTTCTTTTTTAAAACCCCCAAGGGTGGTTTAGTCCTTGGATATTTGGACCTGCCTCTCTCACCCCTGGCTGATCAAGCTCGTTGATATGTATGCATTTCATAGTCTCAGGTGAACTTCCTGGATTATTCAATTTGTACCTGCTGGGTGCCCTTTCCCCAGACTGAAGAAGCTTTGCTCTGTGTGTGTGTGTGTGTGTGTGTGTGTGTGTGTGTGTGTGTGTGTGTGTGTTTTAAGATTAAGTGAGCAGCATTCAGTGGCCAGTTGTGGAGACTTCCCTACATAGCTTTTCTTTTCTAGAACACTGGCCTGTATCTCCCATCACATCTTTCTGATATTCAGGCCAGTGAGATAGCTCAACATTCTAAGCACCTGCCTTGCAAGCACAAGGACCCAGGTTCAATCCCTGGTACTGCGTGACATGCTGCTACCCCCCCCCCCCCCGCACACACACTGAGCTGGCCACTGAAGAAGCCAGTTGTGGTGGCACACACCTGTAATCCCAGTGCTGGGGAGGCTGAGACAAGAGAATCACTATGAGTAGTGAGACCCTGTACCAAATAAATAAATAAAAGATTAAAAGAAAAAAAAAATCTTTCTGACATTTATTTCTGGTTTCAAATCAGCATGATCCCCATGCTCTGGTTTACTTACTTTCCTATTGGGAAGTCCAGAATGTGTCTACAGCCAGAAACTGGAGAGATCAGAGCACGCTGCTCATTTGTTTCCTTTATCTGAGAGACTGCAGTCCTACTTGGCCTGTCATGCAACATCTGAGGCCATCAGGACGTTCTGTTGTCCCCGTATCTGGTTGTTTACCATGAGAGGGTAAGTCTGGGTTGTGTTGCTTTGTCGCGGCCAGGAGCAGGGATCTTCAGCATTGGTTTTGCTAGTGGGCAAGAGAAGGCAGCCCACAGACTAAGTGCTGAGGGCCTCGCAATCCAGGGAAGCAGGGACATGATGGCATTCCAAGCCACGCAGGGACAGGCTCTCCAATGGAGAAAGAAGCCAGCAGGCTGAAGGCTGTTTAAAGCAAGTCTCAATTGGTAGAAGAGCTCTGTGGTACAGTGCACCGAGTTTGAGCCCCAGCACTGAAAAGCTAAAAATAAATAAATCTTATGGGTGCTTCTAGGAGGGTGTTTTCCATCTGCTCCTCCTGAGTTGCTCGCCATTGCCTCCCTGTCCTGTGCTCCAGAGCACTAGCTGTCTATGTCGTACTGATGGGGCATCTTTGACCTCTGGTTTCTAGTTGTGTTCAGACAAAGTGAGATATGCACAGGAAACTGGAAAGCAGAAGGATTGCTTATTTCTCTAGTTCCTTCCTTGCTAAATCCTGACTTTTCAGACTCTGGGATGACAGTTTTTCCTTTATATTATAAAATTTAAGTTATTGCATCTTCCTCTGTGAGCTCCCCCAAACCTTGCTTCCTTCCTTCCTTTCTATCTTTCTTTCAATACAGGGTCTCACTATGCAACTCAGACTCATAGTGGTCCTGTTTTCAGCTTCCCCAGTGCTATTACATGCATGCACCACCATGCCTGGGCTTGGTGGTCAGCTCAGCACAAGCGGGGAGGGGCCAGCATGGCATGCAGTGCTAGGGGCTGAGCCCCAGTCCCTGCACTTGCCTAAGCAGGCACTTAGTCTGCTGAGCTATCTTGCCAGCCCTAACCCTACTCTATGAAGTCCTCCTCTGTCTTTCTCCTCTCAGAATGTTAGACTGTAAGGTTAGGGAAGCTGCACTTCCATGTGAGCTATCTGCAGCCCTAAGGCCTTAGGCAGATCACAGTTGCCCACTGCAGCCTCAGTTTCCTTTTGGCCTGCCCCTGACCACATGAACTCTTAGAAATGAGAAGCTCAAAGCCAGGACGCTGTACTAACCACAGATCGGGAGAAAGAAGTATCCCCTTTGGTCTTTTATTATGTTTTAGTCTCTTACTCCTGTCCTGGAATTTGTAGCCCTGCTGCTCTGCTTCCTAGGACATTCTAAATCCTTCCTCCAAAGTTTAGCCACAGAAAACAACTGATGAGAGCTGAGAGAATAAGAGGCAAGAACAAACTCGTTGACTGGCGCCGTAACTCAGAAGCACCCTGCCTGGCAAGCATGAGGTCCTGAGTTCGATTTGTGCCATCCCTCTCTCAAAAAGAAACCTCACATGCAGACAGCAGTCACTTGGGGAATCACCATCAAAGTCAAGCAGCACAGATTTTAGCCTTGGTCAGTAAGGTTCAGAACACAAAGAATTATTTGCCCACCTGATATGTAATCCTTGGGGAAGACTTATTTTTAAATACATATTTATTCATTTACCTACCCTTTTTTTTTGTGTGTGTAGCAGGAATCAAACTCAGGGCCTTGTGCTTGCCAGGCACGTGCTATGCTCCTGAGCCCCATACCCAACCCCCATTCCTTCATTTCTGAGATGAGATTTTGCTGTTTTCTAGACTAGCCTCAGACTCCTGGGTTCAAATGATCTTCCTGCCTCAGTTTCCCAAGAAGCTGAGGCTTCAGGCCATGTTGCTATACATTGCTATTATTTTTTATTCCTTTAATTAGAAAGACAGATCATCAACATGAGTAAAGTAAGAACTTTAATTAAGAGCAAAAATTCATAGCTTATAAGTTAGTCCCGTTTAGTCTTTTTTTTTTGGCCAGCTCAGCCCACCCTAAGGGTGGGCTAGGATCCGAACCATGGTCCCCTGTGCCTGCCTAAGCTTGCCTACACAGGCACTTTAGACTGCTGAGCTATCTCACCGACCCCTTGTAGGTTTTTTTTTTTTTTTTTTTTTTGGCCTCACTTAGTCTTGAGGTAGGGAAGCAGGATGGTCAGAGCCAGGCAGCACCATCACTTCCCTGGGCTGAAGCAGATTTAGCAGCAGAAGCCAGAGAGGCCGTGGGAGGAGGAGCCAGAAGGCTTCAGACAGTCTGCCCCAAAAGACCATGAAGGCAGACATAAGCTACCCAGGCACGCATGACAAGAGCCCTGTCCTGAGAAAGGAAAGATGAGATGGTGAAAACCCATCAAACCGCTCACCTTCCTGGAGAGGGTATTTCTGTCTTTTCCCTCCATGTCTCTTCCATCAAAGCGTCCCCTCAGAGGCTTCTCACTCTCTGAGGCTGAGGGTTTTTCCTCGAAGCTCATTGGCCCAAGCCCACATATAATATCCTTTTCCTTTCCCACAGCAGGACTTAGTGCCGAGCTTCCAAGGCCCCTTTCCTGGGCCCTCCCTGCTCTCCCTCCATCTCCTAATTCCTCCTGAGATGCTGCCTAAAGCTGACACTTTCCAGGCACTCAGACCTCTTTGCCATTCTTCTGTGTAAGCCTGAAAACAATGTTGCCTCCTTTTTAGAGGAAAGGCGGATAGTTCCCTGTTATTGTTGACATTAAGGCAATCCAGACTTACCTAAGAACACACCCACACGGGTGCTTGCACTGAGTTCACCGGGCAGCCAGGGATTTTCCCAGTGATGATGGGTCTCTGAGATGGGGGATCTAAAAAGCCTCCCCCCACTCCACCTCCGCTTGACCCTTTCTGACCTACCTAACCATAGAGAGCCATTGTGACCTGACTCAAGGTGTCCCTCTGGTTCCTGATGAGGATATTTCATGAAAGAAGAGGCCAGCTCACCTCTAAGTTGGCTGCTCACGTTATTAGTTCAAGACTTGCAGGGTGTAGCCTTTGACCCCTAACCTTTGACCCTGACTCCTATGAGCTAGTCCTTCAGTCTTCTCTGGGGAAAAGCCTGTATTTAACATTTTTTACTGACAGACTAGCAGAGACAATCCCCCCAATGATCTATGATTGTTAGATTAATCAATACCCTCAAATCCCTAAGTAGGAGTGAGTGAAAGATTTAAGGCTCTTTCAACTCTTCCTAGTCTCAAAGAAGTCTATAGCTTATTTGCCCTATCCCTCGTAAGCATGTTCCAAGTCCTCATCTGTCCATGTACAGCCTGAATACACAGACACAAGCCCTTGCAAGTGAACAAGGGTGGTTCTGGAAATTTTCATGGTTTTGTTTGTTTGCTGTATTAGGGGTTGAGCCCAAGGCCTTTGCACTGAGCTACATCCCCACTCTTTTTTTTGGGGGGGAGGAGGTTGAGACAGGCTCTTGTTAAATTGCCTTGGCTGGGTTTGAGCTTGCAATCCTCCTGCCTCAGCCTCCACAAGTGCTGGGATTAGTTAGGTATATGCCATCACACCCAACTCTGGAGTTTCTTAAAGGGAGAAATGGAGTGAAAAGCCAGCAGATACGGGGCACTGGGGATTTGTTCTCAAACTGCTCACTATGTAGACACTCTATGTTTCACTCAGATTACATGTTTATTAGGGTTACTTTAGGAGATCCGAGGGGAGAGGTGGAACAAGGGCCCCTCAAGCCACCCTTTGCTGTCAACTTTGTAGTTGGCCACTCCTGACTAAAATGGGTTAAACTCCTCATTAGATTCTATTATGGTTCACTTACCTTTTTAAATCTTCCCTGTTTTGTTCTCTCAATCCCTGGCAGATGCCACCCCACAGTTCTTTGCATCAATCCATTTATTCCTCCATCTCCTCATCTACCCTCCCCCCATCCATTCAAGATGACAGCACCATACTCAATGGGAACGCAAAGTCCGTTGCCAGCAAAAGATACTAACACAGGCCTGCTGGGTCATCCCACTCTGGCTTCATGTCCCCAAGCGATGCCTGGTTCTGCTGATGGTGTCACTGCCCTTCTCCACCATCACCCGTCTTCTCTCTCCATTCCCTCTCATTCCTTCCCCAAGGTTCCTACTCTTTTTTCTTTCTTTTCCCCTTCACGTTCTGCATTAGGGGCTTATGCAAAGTGTAGAGTTTGCAGCCATTCAGCGCTAAAGAGGGCGGCTGGACCCAACCCCAGAAGAGGCAAGAGCTCCCCACCCATGAAGCCCACATCCCCCCTGGGGCAGGGCTAAGATGACCTCCTTGCTCCACGCTGGCCACCGGGGCCTAGGTCAAGGCCTCACAGGGACCCTAAGGGAATTAAGCCTGCAACCTCATCCAATTATAGTTCAGCCTATGAGAGAAACGAATAAGGTCCCCAAACAGAAAAAGCAAACTTGCCTCCTATTGCTATTAGAAACAGATCCATAGAGCCAGAAGCTATTATCCCAGCAAGATCAGAATCATGCCATCAGCAACCAGGGCCCAAGCTACTCCCCTTCCCACTGGTGACGTGGGTTCTGTGTACTGTGACAGTGAGAGTAACTGGACCTGGGGCTCTGAAATGCAAGAGCTAAGTCAAGCAATTGCCACACTGCTGCCTGTTCCCACATCACCTTTGTCTCTGGCAGGCCTACTCGCAGTCCCCCGGGAGGGGGTAAAGGATGGTGAGCAGCAGGCCTCCAGAGGGCTCCTTGTGACATCTTTCTTTCTTTCTTGCATTAGAATCAGGCCAGGAGCCCGGGCACTGGAATGACTGCACAAACTTGCTTCATCTGGCTACACCTGTGCTCCAGGTACCCTCCGCCCTACCAGCCGAGAATCTCTGGCTTTAGGCTAAGGGAGCTCGGCAATCATCTCATGCCAGCCTTCTCAAGAGTAGAAGAATCTGCACGTGAACTGGACCCTCCACAGGAGCCATATTTTCTTACACAAGGACATTCCTGGAAGGTCAGCCATGCTAACTTCCAGGCCACTTGGGCAATGAACTGACTCTACCTACCCAGCATTTGCAGCCACGGAGAGCCAGTGGAATGATGTTGGGTCCCTGCTTAATATAAACATGGCATGGTCTCTCTCCCCCCCCTGCTTAGCATGGACATGGTACACTTGCTATCCTCCTGAAGCTGAGCCCCTGGACCTAGACAGAGAAGATCCAATAAAGTAGATGCAGTTTCCTAGAAGGCAACGTGCACAGAGGGCCCCAAGTCTGTGAGTGAATGTGTACAGGAGGCCTTTCAGAGGGAATGATTTTTTGCCTGAAGCAAGAGGGCCTGTTTCTCATTTGCTCCTTTACCCAGAGCCCAGCACAGGATCGGCATGTGGTAGATAGTCGCTTGCGAATGAATCAATCAATCAATCAACAAATAGCTCTACAATCACCCTTGATTGTTTATGGAATTCGATGATAGGTCTAGTAATGTATTTATTTACAAAATAGCCAATTTAACTTGATGCCAAGATTGCTCCTGAGGCTGAACTATGCTGTAGACCTGCTGTGTGCTGTGCCTTTGGTTGTAGAGGTGCTTATGCTGGAAGGAAGAGGATCCCTCAAGATGTCTTCTAGACCTACCACCCCAACCCAAGACCACCCCGTGAAGAGCCCTGAAGTGGACCCACCAAAGCAGAGATTCCAAGCCCACACAGGTAACTAGATTAAAACTCTGTGTGCCTAACCAATGCTCCAGAGGGGAGGAGCACCACAGATCTCCCTGGTCTTTCTCAAGAGAGGGTGACAGTTTCCTGGAAATCCACGTAAAGAATCCAAATGAACAAATCCAGGTGTCTTGGTAGAACTATGCCAGACTGGCCAGTTGTGCTCCCCCAGGAGCCTGAGCTCCTGGAAGCAAGCCTTCCCCCAGGGCATATGAGTCCTGTTATACAGCACCCCAAAACTCCCCCAGACTTGAATGCATGCCCCCCTCCCCCATGTCACACTTGGGCCGCCAGGAACCTAGCACATATATCCACAAAGATCCACTTCCTCTTCTGTCTCTAACAAGCACCTTTCCAACGTGAGAAACAGCATCTAGGAACACTGGGCGGATGCACACAGCGTGCAGGCTGCGCACTGCTTAAAGCCGCCTCACCCGGTAAGCGGAGGAGCGCGCGAACAGCCTGCACTGTTAGCCACGCTGTGCCCAGGTGTGGCTGAATCAACAGAGGAGTGGAGCCCTTTAGAGGTTTGTACATAGGCACCGTATGGGGTAGTAGTGACCCTGGGTGGAGAGCCCAAAGAATTACATCTGGGGAGGCAAAAAACACAATCATTCCCTCGCTACCATCTAAACACTCCAACCAGGTGTGCTGCGCTAATCAGATATGCTAGTAGGCGGGCTTCTTAGAGGTAATAGAATAGGATGGATAAACCAGTCAGACCAGTAGGGCTTAATGCTTTATTTTTCTGTGTCCTGAGTTTGAATGACAGTGAAAATCCAACTCCTGAGATGTGCTAGGGAAACAGCCAACAGCTCCTTTCTGTTAAACTACTTTAAGGAAAGTAAGGATTTGCTTTGCCCTTCAGCAACACCAGGGTCTGGAGTCCCACCCAGACTCAGTGGCACAGTGTCACTTTCCTTGAGGTCATTGGTTGGGAAGTGGGGCCCTGAAAGATGAGGTAAGGGGGTGTTTTCTCCAGAAAACCTCCCTGAAGAGGCACCGGCATCTCAGCAGAGAACACGTTCTGTCCCTGAATGAGTAGCTCTCAGTGCTGTCTGAATGGCAGTGTGACATGAATGTGACTTTACCATGTTGATGGCTCTGAGGACAGCACTGTGGTCCTCGGAGCAGATTGCAGACACTGGCAGATTCTAAGTGAAGGCAGCATGGACCTAAACACAGGGCAGCTGCCCCCTCTCAGAGATGCATGCCCAGCATATCCCTGGGTGTCACTGCTTCTGCCCAGGCTCCTTGAGGTCAAGAAGGAGCTATGGCTCTGGGGAGGCCAAAGGGATGATAGCAGGGCCTGCACATCGCACCTCTCATGGCACTGCTGGGAACTCCAGAGTCTGGAGTCCAGAATGGGATCAAGATGAACAGAAATGCCTTCTGGGGCTCTGAGGACCCCCAGCCTCAGCCCTGCCTTCTGAGCCCAAGTACTCTCGCCTTCTGCTCCAGTTAATTACACAGGACTCACCACAGGGAAGCCCAGCCCACCGTAAGTTCAGGAGAAGGAGCTGAGGCTGGCTCTGGGCTGTGTGAACTCTTGGTATGAAGGGGCAGCCCTCAAAGGAGACACCGGAGCTGCCCTCAGAGGAGACACACGAGCAGCCCAGGATGGAGACACAGCACTGTGACACACATCAACCCAGGCTGATGGCTCCTATAGTCTCCTTAGGAAACAGAATTTTAATACTGCTTCAGAAAGTGGCAGGAATGATGGGATGAGTGTGTTCAGAGTGAGGGGAAGGATTTTAAAGGGAGTCAACAGCAATGTGTCTTTTATGTAGTACATGTTCAAAATTTAAATACTCACCATGGTTTTTGAGCATAACACAACACCCCTAAGTGAAGTACTACTGTTGTTCATACTGTTACTGTTAAGAAAACAGAGGACAAGGAAGTTTAACTTGTCTAAGGTCACAAAGCCGGGAAGTGGTGGGGCTAGCCCACAGCCACCTCCTGAGGTCCTGGGGCCCACACTCCTTCCCACCTCATAATGTGGGGATCTCTAGGTCTCCAGTGATGTCAGGAAGCAGTGTCAGAAGTAATGTGGAAGGAAGACTGCAGCACCCACACCCCACTGTCACCCACCTGCCCAGAGTGAGGTGTGTATCAGACTCCAAGTGTTTTACCCACAAGCAAGGACTGGGCCCCCTTCCCAACTGTGTCTCTAGAGCCTAGAGCCAGCTTGGGCTCACAAAAGACGTTGATTGAAGTGAGGGACCCTTCCTGCACCCCTGCCCCTCTCACACTGTGGGCATGCTCCGGACGCACAGGGCTCCTGAGAGGCACCAAGTTTGATCTGGTCTCCATTTCTCACCCACAGATGGCTTAAGATGGCACACATTTCCATCCATGGGCCCTGGAGGGATGACAAGGACACATGGGGTTCTGCTCAAGAGATGAGCTTCTCGCTGGCTTCAGGAGATCGTGGATAGTTCCTGGGGCTCACACATATGCGGGCTCTCCTACCCCAGATTTTGGTTTCCTTTCAGATGCCTGGGGCTGCCTCAGGGAGCAAGTCTGAACAGGAGATGAGCTCCTGCTCCTTGGGACTGGTCTTCTTTCCTTAGTGGCCACAGTAGAGTGAGGTCCACACCCTGCCATAGCATGGCAGGCATGTGGCTAGACCTAAGCAGCAGCCGTCCAACTGCTGAGAGCAGGTGTCCAGCATCACAGAGGAGAAGCCAGGTCCCTCGCCTGCCTTGAGATGCTCTTAGCACTGTTCTTCCCCACAGGGGTTCACTGGAAAAGCTTGGTAAATCTTGTCGGTGTTGAAGGGTGGAGAAATAGCAGGCAGGCCCTTCCCTTCAGGCACCCACCCTTGTGTGGAGGGCGCTAATGTGCTCAGAGCAACTGGTGACCGTGCACACTTTGCATGGGTCACGTGCCAGGAAGAGCTCCTACGTGAGAGTGAATGGTGTTGGGGAGGTGGGGCAGAAAGGCTGAGAAACCTCAGAGGACTCCCACTCACTGCCCAGCATTTCGCGCTTGCGTACTCACCTTTTGATGCAGACCAGACTGCCCTGAAACTCAGCAACTTAGCCCAATTATCACTGTCTTAATTACTTTCCTCATGGCTGAGACAACATACCCAACACTCAAACTTAAAGGAGAAAAAGGGTTTGTTTTTTTTTTTTTTTTTTTGGTTCAAAGTTTATAGAGGTTTCAGTTGGCTGGCTCCATGGAAGGGCAGCATGGCAGAGGAAAAAGAGTTCATGGTAGGCAGAAGACAGAGGTGGCAAACTACTAGCAACAATAGCAGCTTTTTTTCTGCTCCCTTTTACATTCTGTTTAGGTTACCTGGCTTAGAGCAAGAGCCAACCCAATTAGTGGACTAAATTAGTAACACACCCTGAATCCCAGCACTCTTAATCCTAGTATTGCACCACAAATCAATCCCAGCATTTGCACACTCTAGATCCAGCCACTTCTGTTTTTTGTTTGTTTTTGTTTTGTTTTTTGGCAGAACTGGGGATTGAACTCAAGCCCTTGTGTTTGCCAGAGAAGCGCTTATCCTATGGGCCACCTCCCTGGCCCCTCAGCCACTTCTGAAAAGCCCCACATATGACAGCATGAGGCTGTGGGGGGACAGTTAGATAAAAGCCATAGCAATGACTATTATATCATTCACAGCTCCAAAAGGGCCCAGCTAGCCAATTTCCGTTAAGGATCTCTTGTTATTCCAGCCAAAGGGAGGCTAAGGCTGGAATCATTGAAGAGTCCATAACCCGGCCACCCACCCAAGGCAGTGGTCAGAGGCTGGCTAGGAGCTCAGTGAGGGGCTTGACTGCAGTACTGCTGTTCTGGCCTCTCTGTTAGGACTTCTTCTAGGGCAATAGCTGGTTCTAGAGTGAGTGTCCCAGGAGCAAAAGCTCTAAGAGATGCAGGCAGAGCCAATCCTAGTAGTCCCCAGATGTCATCGTCACTGTATTCTCTTGGTTAAAAAAGGAACTATAGCTAGCATTAATTAGAGTTAATCCAATTTTATGTTGATGTACATGCATGAGATCAAAAAAGAGAATGTGAGTAATAAATATACTTTGTTGTTAGTGTAGATTCAAGAAGTGAGAAGTAGCACTCATAGCAAAGGGGGCAGAGGGTGGAGAGCAGAATCATGGGCAGTGTCTACCCCAACTTATATAATAAGATGGTTTTACAGGGTCTGGGAGAGAGCTCAGTGGAATAAGTGCTTGCCTGGCAAATGCAAGGTCCTGAGTTCAATCCCTGGTACCACCACCAAAAAAAAAAAAAAAAAAGATGGCTTCACAGAACTGCAAGGAATACAGAAGAGAGGGAGAGGAAGGGAGAAGGGGAAGAAGGGGTGGGAACTGAGTATGGACAAGGGAAGCTAAGAAGAACCCTCAGCCTAGAAGAAAGCAGTCCCTGAGAGTCCTACCCAAAAAGTTCCTTACATTCCACCCAACTTACATTCTTAGACTATGGCCTAGGCCCAGAATTCTAGAATCAGAATGTGGAAGAGAGTGGAAGAAAACCACTTCCATCACCCTAACTAGCCAGGCCACACTGAAGAGTAAGTCTGCTACATGAGCACTACTACAGAATTGTTTGTGAGCCCTTGCTGCAGCACTGGCCTTAAGGGACACCATCTGGTGTCAATGACATCCCGGCAGCAGTTGCCCTGGAGACCTGGAGGTAAAAGACGGTAAAGGAGCTTCTTGTCAAGATGATCACACATAAAATCCTTTGCTGGGACACAATGGTAAAGCCCAGGCTCAACAACCTCAAGGCCCTAGGTTTAATTCACAGTACCAAAAAAAAATCTCTTTGCTTTCCAGTGATAGTGGAGCTGTGAAGGAAAAAGAGTCAGATGTATCCACACAGGCAGACAGGCTGCACTACTGCCCCGTATCCCAGCCTGCAAGTCAAGAGGTGCCCCTTTGATCCCCCCCATCCCCCCCCCGCCTTTTTTCCCTATTTTTAAAATGTATTTTGTATGGGGTCCCACTAAGCAGCTCAGACTCATAGTGATCCTCGTGTTTTCAGCCTGCCCAGCTCTGGGATTACAGGCATACGACACCACGCCCAGCCTTGGTTACTGACTCCGGGCGCCCCGGGAGAGGGGCCGGCATGGCTTGGGCTGAGCATCCAACAGGCTGGACCTGCACCCTGGAGCCTGGTTTGGAAGGCTCTGGAATCATCTGGTTGTTGGAGACCACCTTCCCCACCCATCTGGATAATTCAAGCACAAGTGCTCACTTCCAAGCCTGAAGCTGGTTTCCCCAGCCTCAGCCTGTTACTTCATTCATTACGGGGGTATCTGTGTAAAAAGGAGGCAGAATGAAGTACTTAGGAACCACAGCCCCAAGTTCTGGTCTACTTGAGATACCTCTTCCATCGCTTTCCCCCGCAAACAGCAAAGCACATTACTTACACTGTATTCTCTTGTGCTCTCACGAGTGTACATCCACATAAAACTGGATTCATTCTATTTCTTGGTTCGTGACACAATCCCTGCACCACAAACCCTTCGCTTGCATTTAAGTCAAATTCGATTACATTTTTTAAGTAAATAAATACCAGCTCTCAACCTAGAAAAGCCAGGACCTTGACAATGAACCAACACACCTTCCCAATCCCCCGCTGGCAGTAAGAGGAAAGGGAAGGGCCATCACCCAGCATAAACAAGACGGAAGAGGCTCATTCCTCCAGACAGGTTTCACTTATCCGGCCCAAAGTCTTTTCCAAAAGACTTGCTTTTTACGTGGCCCAGGCGTCCTATTACTCGCAGTCACTTAAAACCTGGGTTCCCAATTGGTACATCATTTTATTTTAATGATCTATGCTTCCTGCAGAAACATTTCCGGAAAATGACTATTGCTTTTTTCAATTAAACACGTCGTGGCGAGGCCTGTAGACTAAACCAGCTTCTCTTTCCGCGCTCAAGGCGGAGCAGGCGAGAAAGGGTTAACACCTCGCCCCTCGCGCTCCGGGCGCAAAGCTGGCGGGAACCCGCGCGGGAGCGCGCACGGGCTGGGGCCGGAGGGCCGCGCCTCCCGGTTCCCGACCGCCCGGTCGCACAAAGACCCACTTTGTTCTCTCGGCTCTGTTTTAAATATCTGACGAATATTGCCCCGATCCTTGCGCCAAATCCCCCGGCCTGGCTGCAGGCCCGGCACAAGGGCGCGTTGTGGGGCCGCCGAGCGCGCAGCGCTGGGGCTTCCGGCCGGAGGGGGCGCTCCGGGGGCGCGGAGCCCACGCGGCCTTTGGAAAAACCAGGGTGCTGAAAATGGAGATGGGGTGACGGGTCTGAGCCAGAAGAGAGAGCTGGGAAGTAGGGGCCCTGGAGCGGGCAGCGCCGGTCGTGCAGGGCGCCGTGAACCTGCGAACCAGACGCTTGGCTTCTTATCAGGCCATCGCTGTACACACAGAAAGTGCCGCGCACTGAGACTCTGGAAAGCGCTGCATTCCTGCGCAAACCAACCCAAACGGGCGGGGCGCGAAGGTCCCGCCGGCCCCCAAGTTCAGCGCCCCAGAAAGGCGGCACCCTCCTGCCTGCGGCCACAGCTACGTCTTAGGGATGGACCCTCGGGAAAAATCACACCCTCCTGGGTCTGGGCCCTCCCTCCACAGAGGGAGCTAGCGCCTGATTGAGGTGGAGTTCGAACAAAAGTAGGCTTTCAACTGGCAGGGGAGCCGCTGCGCCCGGCTCTTCCCGCCGGCCGCGTCTAGCTGGCGTCCTCAGGGAGCTGCAGGTAGCTTTGCTTCCCAGCCCAGGTGTTTGGTTTCCTGCGGCCACGACTGCGAAGTTCTAGCATTGTCTCCCGGGAGGCGGGGAGGCTTGCAAATAGCAATCACAAACCCCACCGCTCTTCCCCAGTTCTCTTCTTGAAAGGTAAAGAACAAACTCCCTTTGAGACTCGGTCTTGGAAACTCAAAGCAAAACAGAACGTGGGCCTTAGCAACTCTGAAAAATGTGCTTGATGTTAAATTTAATTAAAAGGTTTTAACTAAAACCTCCAAAAGGAGGTTTTTAATATCCTGTCTTGTGAACAAACCCTGCGAACTTCTGGACATCCTGAAAGGAACTTACAACGCTTCAACCCCTGCAGGTGAAAGGGGAGGAATCAGCCTGGGAAGATTTGATTGAGACAAACTGCTTTGTAGTTTCTTTGTGCCCGTTGTAGGCCTGAACCGGAGCCCCCAAGTCTCTCTGTTATAAATCTCTGAATCAAACTTATATTCTTCAGCTGCAAAAAGTATAAATATCTCCCAGGATAATTTAAATAACATGCTTTTTCACGTTTTAAATATTGTAAGGTTTTTCAACATTAATACATTGAATATTAGAGCTGATAGGCTAGAGATCAACCCTCTCATTTTGCAATGACAGAACTTGTCCAGAGTCACTAAGTCCAGATGAGCCCATCGGGAAGTCAGGCTCTTGTGCCCATGGCCTGCCTATCTATAGGGTGCCTTGTGTGCCAACATGCCAGCTGGGCAGCAGAACACCACACTTCCTCACATAACTTTCCTCTCGTATGCTTCAGTGAAAGGCTCTGGGCATTCAGGTGGCCCCCAGGAAGGGGTCTCTCCTCAGTGCCACCCCTAGGACTGCTGAGTGTGACCACCACCCTGCCTACAAGCTTAGAGACCTAAGTCACCTGTTGCTGCCAGAGTTGCTGAGAGGCAGCGAGCTCCTGGGAATCTTTTGCAGGCACTCCTAGGGTCCTGTGGAATTTCTTCAAGCAATAGTAAGTGTCCTTTCACCACTCTGTTGGCCGTAAGCCCCCTATCTCTGGACATGATAACAGCCTCTCTCCTTTCCCCCTGCAGTAAATCAACCTGGATAAAGACACTGTACAGGGCAGCACTTACCTAGCCCTTGGCCACCCTGCTGACATTCACAGACTCCCTAGCTGTGCATCGGAATGGCTGATCCTGCCAAACCCTCGCCCCTCGAGCAGCTCCAGATAGAGGGATGCTGGGAAGTGCATGACAAGGCCTTCGATGCTGCCCACAGCTCAGAGAGTAGGCTCAGCCATGGCCTCACCAAGCTTCAGGGAGCACAATCATCCTAGATGAGCTGCAGCCAGTTGTCACGCTTCTATTTTTTTTTTTTTTTTCCCCGGTATGATGGATCAAAATCAGGACCTTGTGCTTGCCATTCAGGTGCAATGCCACTGAGCTATATCCCTGGCCCCATATTTTCTTTTTTTTAATAGGATGCAGGGCATATGCCACTATCCCCCCCCCCCCAGCTCTGGGCTAAGCCCTAGTTTCAGGGTGCCCCTCCCCCACCCTGTCTGATGGATAAACTGGCATACTAAGCTGTTACACAGTAACTCGGCCTGCTGGCCAGAGGCTCCATCTCAGCAGCGTCACCTTTTGACCATTGGGTAGTGTTTGTGCAAGTATTTGAATACTTCCTTACATTTTGACCTTATTATTTAACCAGAAGGAGTGGAAATGGAAAATGAAATGCCAGTGCTGCTGGGAAAAAGGACAGGTCTCTTCAGCCTAACAAAACTGAGATGGCCGTGGCAATCGTTGGCATGCCAACAGCGGGAAATTTTGGCCACAATCAGTTGTGCATTGGATTTAAGCCAGGTAACTAACTGTGTGCTCAGTTGTAAGAGAAAAAGAGTACACTCAGAAAGCATATGGGACATTTGGGATATGTACAGTGAAAGATTTTGTCTGAAAGACAGGTATAATTAGACACTTACTGGGGCTGGGGAGATGGCTCAGTAGAATAAGCGCTTGCCTGGCAAGCGCAAGGGCCTGAGTTCAATCCCAGGTTCCGGAAAAGAAAGAATGAAAAAAAAAAAGACACCTACCATATTCCCTCATTTTCAATGCTACACTGATTAGGTAGGTTTTCTGGGGCCTGGTTGGGGGGATACTGTGAGACTGAAAGTCAAGAAAATTCAGGGATAATATTGTTGAGCTGCCTGAGAAGAGAACCCTTGCGTCTAGCAGCGAGGGCCCTGCTTGGGTCTGGTAGGTTAGGCTGCTGGGCTTTCAGGAGCACATCAAGTACAGAGGGGAGGGACAAGTGAGCAGCACCAGGGCCTGGGACAAGCTCAGTACAAGGGCCCTGAGTTCAATCTCCAGTATCCAAAGGAGAGTGGGGCAGTGAACAAGGCTGCAAATGTAGCTCAGTGGTAGAGAACTTGCCTAGAATGCTGGAAGCCCTTGGTTTGGTCCTCAATACCCAAAGATATTGGGCATTGGCTTCCTGTATAGCTGTTAGGGTGGGGACCAGGTTTTTACTCCCAGCCATCCATGGTAGCTCCCCATTATCTTAGGGCAGAAGGGAGTGCTAGGATCTTAGAAAGACCCCTCAAGGGTCCGGGGAGATGGCTCAGTGGAATAAGCACTTCCCTGGCAAGCACAAGGGCCTAAGTTCAATTCCCAGTTCTGACAAAAAAAAAAAGTCCCTTCTAGCATACACTACTGATCTTTGCCTTTGAATCTGTTCTTCTAGGTTCCACTTAGCACCAATCTTTGTGCTTTTGTGTGTGTGTATGTGTGTGTGTGTGTGTGTGTGTGTGTGTATTTTAGGAAAGGGTCTACGAGGTGTTCAGGGTCTCACTACTAGATCCGACTCAGAGTGATCTGCCTGTTTACAGCCTCCCAAGAGCTGGGATTATAGGCACCACACCCAGTCTCAATTGCTGTGTCAGGGCACCCCAGGAGAGAAGTCTGCATGGCAGGCCCAGGGATTGAACCCCACACCCCTGTGGGGCACTTCAATCCTCGGAGCTATTTGTTTCTGTTTTTTTGTTTTTGGTGGAACTGAACTCCAGCCCTTGCACTTGCCAGGCAAGTGCTTATTCTACTGAGCTATCTCCCGGGGCCCTGCTGAGCAATTTGGCCCACCCCTTTGCACTTTTTAGAAACTAAACATGCCTGTTGTGACCCTGTGAGCCAGCCCTTTTGCTTCTGAATCCCTGTCTTCCTCAAGGTTCCCTCTTTGGAAGCCTTCTTGCTTGCTCTAATGTCTGTAGTCCCAGCTGCTACCCCGCTCTTCACATCCCCTAGGCGGTTCTTTAATAATACTTTTAGTAAATTCACGGACTTTCCTTCAGCCATGGGCTTCTCGCTAAATTCTTCTTGCTCTGCTCAGCAAAACAACCCAGACTGCTCTGCGCCAGAGCGCTCCTATCACAGGGAAGGCCGGCAGCCAGGTGAGCATAACCTGGGACTTCCAGGTGAGGGCTGAACAGCTGCTTCGAAAACACTCCAGCTTTTTTGAGGCTTGCCATCCAGGAGGATGCCACCCATGGCTGTCAGGCTCCTGGAGGTGAGGAGCTCCTCTGTAGGATGCTCTTTCTAACTGGTTGCTCTTGCATGACTCCACCGGACCAGGCAGCTGTGAACAAGAATGACCCTTTAGCATGAGTGTTTTCTTGACTCAGTACATCATACCCCTGCCACCTGGGCTTTGACAATGAGACCAAATTGCCCAAAGTGGCCTGAAAGGAACTAGCTCAGAGGAGCCTACCTCCCACCACACCCTGCTCGGGACCAGGGGGCCTGTATGAGGACACCTGTGCCACCTTCTCCCGGCATGACCATGCTCAGACAAGTTAGCTCCACTTGGCTCCCAGGCCTTGTAGACCATTCAAGTTTGCTGGGGCAGTGCCAGGAGTCCACTTGGTAGAAAGCTGATTCTTTTCCTGTGGGGCAAACGGCTCTGATCAGGACATGTCTGTCAGGGCTGGCTTGGCGGAGTGACAGTGCCAAGGCTCAGATGTGTCTTTCTTGTGTGATTTCCCAAGATTCAGGCAGGAAAACATGCCTTTCCGCTGACTGGCCCTGCGCACCACCCCCACCCTCCCCATCTGCATTCCCCCATGACAGAGAAGAGGAGCGGGTGGCCGGCCTCTCTCCAGCGAGGACAAGGCAGTGATTCAGTAGGGCTCCAGTGACAACCGACTGCAGAGCACAGCTGGGGCAGTCTGGTGGTGCTGAATCCCGAGGGGCGGGGCAGCAGCCCTGCTTGCTAGCCCACAAGCATCTATTGTTCATTTTCTTGTTTTGCTCCAAATGTTTAGATGTGCTCAGAGTAGAGAAGCCCAAAACCAAGGCCATGAGCAGGGCGAGCCTAAGGCAGCGAGGCCTGGGTTGGAGCTGGGGCGGGGACACCCACTCCCCAGCTGTGTTCCTCTCTGTCTCTTAAGATGCAACTGACTGCACCAGGGTTAGGAGGGAGAGCCTCTTCCTTGCCAGCGCTGTTTGGGTTGTTTCAATCAGGGAGGTGTGAGAACCAACTCTGATGGCCCTCTTGGCAGCCAAGTATGGCAGCCTACACTACACTGGGCCTGTCTGAAATGCAGGCCAGGCAATGCTCTTCAGACTGCTTGTCACTGGCTACAGCTGCTGGAGGCTGATGGGAAGAACTGGGCGCCTGGCAAGACCTGGAGTTCCATAGCTCCACCCCTTGGGTCTGCCTCCTGGTTTCTGCTCTTCCTAGCTGTGCAAGCTTAGACAGGTTACTTGGCCTCTCTGAGCCTGCCCCATAGAGCTGGTGTGGATTCCATCAGACAACTGAGCACAGCCACAGAGGGAGTCCTCAATGCCTGTGGGTTACTCTGAGAATTATTATGACCTGTGATTAGTATTAGATTACCCAGAAGCCACCCCTCTGCTCCAAGTGTCCCATTTACACCTAAATCAAATGCTTTCCTCATCTCTAGCTGGGATCAGAACAGTTGTGTGGAGCAGCAAGGCCAGGGGGACGAAGAATGAGTGCCCAAGACACAGGGCAAGACAGACCGTGCTCCAAAGCCCCACTTCCCCACCCCCACCCCAGTTCCCATCCCTTTCCCTAGAACTCATTGCCTGCTGTCCCCTGCTCCTGGGGTTTTCAACTCACCCGGTGGCTCCTGGTTCCCCAAAGCCCAAGGGAACCCCTCTCTCCAAGTCTGGAAAACACCTCTCCGCTTGGTGGCCACAACAGGTCAGTCACCAAAGAAGGCCCAACAGGTGGGGAAGTCTCAGAAAATTATCACGTCAGGGGAGGTGGGGATCCTGTCCCCCGTCAGGTTGGGGATGCTGAGTGCAATTCAGAGATTAGGGGCTTAAGGGCTTTGGTGTGGAGGGAGATGGGGTGGGGAGCACCCAGAGAAGGCCAGGCTAGCCAGGCAGAGCTTCGGGGTTTCTGTCTCCCCAAGAGGGGGAACTCTCATGATCCTCCTTCAGTCTCATTAATCCTTCCAGGAATAAGACCCAGGGAGCTCAGGGCGACAGGGCCATATGGTTTCCTTATCTCCCTTATCTCCCAGCACTCACCTTCCATTTGGAATGTTTATCCCAAGATAACGATCAGATTCCACTTAAGGTGATTGAATGGGGGCCTCCCACAAGTTCAGATGAATGGGAGATCTGATCCAATCATAGATGAGCCAGGTAAGGCTCTGCTAACGGATAGTTCTGCTCCCCCTGCCCCTCCTGCACCCCCACGTCCTCCCTTCCCTCCATCTCCCTTCTCCCCGTTTTACAGAGGGGGTTCTGCAGATCTCCATCCACTAACAAGGAGTTGCTTCCAACAATGTCTTAAAAACCAGAGATCCAATACCAAACCAGAAGTTTTCCATAAATGTGTAATACAAACATTAACCCTACATGCATTTGGAATTTTCTTTTCTTTCTTTTTTTTTTTTTTTTTTTGTTATTTGATTTTGGGGTTTTCAAGACAGGGTCTCTCTGTATAGTTCTAGCTGACCTAGAACTCATGTCAATCTTCCTGCCTCCGCCTCTTTAGTGCTGGGATTACAGGCATGCACTACCACTCCTGGTGAAGTTTTCTAATAGCCACACTAAAAAAGGTAAACATAACAAGTGAAATTTACCTTTTTTTTTTTTTTTTGCTTTTTCAAGACAGGGTGTCACTATGCAATCCAGGCTGGCCTTGAACTCAATTTTATAGCCCAGGTAGGCTTCAAACTTGCAGCAATCCTCCTGCCTCAGCCTCCCAAATGCTGGGATGACAGGCATGTGCCTCCATGCCTGGAAAAACTAATTTTCAGAATACAATTTATTTCTAATATTATTTATATCACATTTATTTACTTAATATAGTCAGATGTTTTCTTTGACCGCAAAATATCATTTCAAAATATAACCAATATAAAAATGATTTGGGCAAGGACAAGGGCCTGAGTTCAACTCCCAGTTCTGCCAAAAACACAAAAATAAAAAACCATTTGAGAACTATTTCACATTCTTTTTTATTTTTTCTTTCTGGTACTGGGGATTGAACTCAGGACTTTGCACTTGCCAGGCAGGCACTTATTCTACTGAGCTATCTCCTCTGCCCTTCATTTGTTTTTTCATACTTAATGTTCAACTACTCTACACTTCTGGAGTGTAGAGTATAGCCACATATCAATTCAGATTGGCCATATTTCCAGTGCCCATTAACTTCCGTGGCTCAAAACTACAGAGCAGAACAGGCAGCTCCAGGTTAGATCACAGGGCACACCCTGTGCCCTCAGTGACCACCCCAGCCAGAGACAGCCCCCCTAAGAAGGTGCTCCATTCACAGCTCTGTTCCCAATCCAAACTGAGACCTGAACTTCGCCTTGCTACCCTGCCCCTCCCAGGGAGGATAAACACACAAACATTGTTTTAAAGTGGTAGCGCTCTTTATTACCCCTAATACAACTATTAACTGGAATGTACATCATGAGGCGCTTCTACTTTTCGACTGGTATGAAGCAAAGATCGTGCGTCATCATCACCGATCCGCCGAGCCTCTGGGCCTTGGAGGCAGCGGAGGCCGCGGAGGCCCCATGTGCACACACGAAGTCTGAGGGCGGGGGTCACCGCTGACGGGATCTCTGGTTCCGTGAGGAAGGAAGCCAGGCAGAGTGCGCTCAGCAGCGCTGTATCTGTGCGCCCGCTCGGGTTTTGTTTTTGTGTGTGTGTGTTTTTGTTTGGTTGGTTGGTTGGCTGGTTTGTTTTGTTTTGTTTCCAGAACCAGGGATTGAACTTGCTTAGGTTTTGGACGGGAAAATGGAAGAGTTGAGTTAGTTTTAGGATCTTTGTGTGCACTGCGCAGTTGGTCTTTTCAGTCTTCCTTTTCTTTTTTTCTTTCTTTCTTTCTTTCTTTAGAATTGAACACAAGCCCTTTCCACTGAGATATAATCCCATCCTTTCAATTAAGTTTTTTTGTTTGTTTGCTTTAATTTTGAGATAGATCTCTCAGTCACTAAGTCACTCAGGCAGAGTTCTGTCCTGCCTCAGCTTCCCAGGATGCCGGGATCACAGGCCTGCCCGACTCCTAGAGGCCCTAGTGAGGTGGTAATGTAAGCCACCTCCCGTCAAGCAGTGAAGCAGTGCTGTGCTCAGTGGCTCCCTATCTCTGGATCCAGATAAACATAGCGAAGGTCTTGAGCCCCAAGCGAAAGAATGATGGGGAGCCGGATTGACCCCTTCAAGAGGGCCTTCCCAGACCTCCCTGGGGAAAGGCTGCTCACCAGACCCTCCTCTGCTTTGTCTTCTGAGCGCTGCTGCTAATTCCTAGCACCCTGTTATCCTTGAGGGCACTGATTGCTGTCTGCAGCTTGGGTTCTGGGGGCCGCTCCTCTGCTCCCGAGCCAGAAGACGCCTGTCACTCTTCCTACACATTTGCTGGCTGAGGCAAGAGCATCGGAGCTGGTGCCAGGCGGATGGACCTGGCCTGGAAGAGTGGACGAGAACAAGCTGGTGAGGAGACGGAGCGGTGGGGGAGGGGCGAGGAAGCGGGGTGGGTGGTGGTCTGTGTGTGTGAGTCCCCCAGCCGTGGGGAGACAGAGAAGAATTTGCAAAGTGGAGGAATGTAATTGCAGCACAAAGGCAGTGAGATTATTTTGTCAGTAACATTTGGATCCCATTGGTGATGAGAGACATGTGGGCCCGGCAAGGAGACAATTGTGGTAGTCAAGACAGGATGTGAATAAGACATAAAGAAGTGTTTCATCAGTGGATGGAAAAGAACCAGGGCTGTGGGAGCCAAGGGAAGGAGCAGAAGGATTGGCCCCAGCCTCGCGTGTGCCTCTGTTCAGGCGCCCTGAGTGTGTCGAGCACTTACGCACGCACACCCATACGCATGGGCTTCCCCGCGTTCAAAGGCCCTCACTGCACTCTTCCGATTTTGGTCTTTGTCCCCATTCCTCGGAGGAACCACTGTCTTCTCCAGTACCGGGTTAGATGCTTGGGGGAGGGAAGCGGCCTCAGAGAAGTATCCAGGTCCTTGGGACAAGAAAGAGAGAAAAGCGCAGAGAACGAAGGCCTGCAGAGAGCCCTGCGCGCCGGGCAGGGAGGTAACTGTGAGCGGGTGTCCCAATGCACACATGTGTCAGCCATGTGAAGGCTCTGGGCTGGAGACCAGGGGCCCAGAGGAGGCAAGGAGCGTCTTGTTAGGAGTGGGTGGGTACGGGCTTGGGGAGCCGGCTAAAACAGGACTTTTTATTTTTAAAGAGCCTTAGATTGATGTCTGTGCTAGTCTAAATATAACTGAGCAGCCAGCTTCCTTCCAGCCAGGCCGAGCCCCCCCCCCCCCCCCCCCCCCCCCCCCCCCCCCCCCCCCCCCGCGAGCGCCAGGACCTCGTGTCTAAGGAGAAGGAAAAGAGAGGGAGAGAGAGCGAGCGCTGAATCCACAGATGGAAAGGTCACACAGGCAGCCCTCTGGGTGGCTGACGCAGGGAGACAGCCGAGCTGGTTTAAACACTCTGCAGTCCCCTGGCCTCACGCTCAGGGAAGAAAACGTGAGGACTGCAAGACAGCAGGGAAGGGATCCGTATGGCCTGGGAAGGGGCAGGTGAGACCCAAGCTTGCGTTCAGAGCTGAGTGGGGGTGGGTGTGAGGCGGGTGAGCACGCAAGCTGTCATTGCAGAGCGGTGCCACAACTGCCGCCACCCAAACGGAGGGCTGTGAGAAGTCAGGAGCCATTGCTGCATGCTGGAGGACATCGAATCTTTTCTTCTAAAAGGAAGAAAAATTTGAGCTGGATCTTAAAGGACAGAGAGAAAACAAGAAGCTGAGACAGAGTGGGCAGGCTGCCCTTGCGGGACCTCAAGTCCCCAGATTGGACAGGGGTACAAGAATGTGAAAGTAAGGGGTTGGAAGGAGCTTGGAGCTTGAGCTCTCACACCTCTGCCAAAAGCATGTCCTTAAGTCTGTCGGTAAAAGAGAGCCACGCCAGTATCCGGAAGAACACTGTGTCCACACCTCAGGTGGATGAGAGGAAGACTCCCTGGGCAGTTGGTTTACTGATAGCTTTCTTTAGGAGAGGTCAGGAGGGAGTCTGAGTCAGAGAAGGCAAGGCGAGCTGCCATAGCAAGCCCACATCTCAGTCACAGAACACAACAGAACTGTATTTCTTACTTACCTAACCCTAATGTGACACAGGGATGAGGGAAGGCTCTGCTTCTGGATAGTTCTAGTGAATTAGAAGGACGTGGTCTTGGAGTTGCCTTGGAATTAGCAGCTGCCTGCCATAAAAGATCCCACAGGAGGTTTCACTAAGCCAAGAGTTGCACAGGCCAGGACTCAGTCACGTAGCCCCACCCACATGCCAGGAGGGTGCAGTGCGGTTACTATAGTTTAGAACCTGAGTGTCCCCCAAGGGCCTGTGTATTGAAAGATGGGTCCTCTATCCATAGTGCTCCTAGGAGAATGGAACCTTTCAGAATCCAGGCCATGTTGGAGGAAGTAGGTCACTGAGGGGAGAGGGCCGCTGAAGGAGATACTGGGTCTGTATTTCTTGCTTTCCCACTACTGGGACAAAATATCCAATGCTCCCAAGTTAAAGCAGGAGAGATTATCTCACTGTTTCAGAGGCTTCAGTCAAGAGTTGGCTGGCTCTGAGGCAGAAAGAAGATGCTAGAACCATCTGGCAGAATGGCAAAGGGAGGAAAGCTGTTCCAACGGAGTCAGCCAAAAAAAAGTAAAGAGTAGGGAGGAGCCAGTGACAAGAATGCACCTTCCAGGTCTTGCTGCCAGCGACCCCACTCTTCAGCAAGGCCCTACTTCCAACAGCACATTCTGCTCTGAGCTCATCCAGGGATGAGCATAGTTAATCCTCTGATGAGAAGAGAAGAGCATCCCCATGATGCAATTCCAAAAGCCCCACCTCTGCACACGTGAGGCATTTAGGGACCATTTTACATCTAAAGCGTAACAGGGACCGTGCCTCACCCCCTCTGCTCCCCAACCAGCATGAGGTGAGCAGCCTCACTCTGCCAAATAGTCCTGCCTTGGCAGGCTGCCTGGCCACAAGTCCAGCAGCAGAGGACCAAACCACCAGGCACTGAAACTTCTGGGGCCAGAGAAACCATGAGCCAAAATAGCTTTTTCTTGTTATAAGTTGATCATTCGTGTGTTTTATTACAGTCACAGACAGCTGTCAGGGCCTATCTTTGCCACAGGACCAGGAAAGGGCCTGGGATCTAAAGGAATATATCAGCCACAGAAATTGAGTGACTGTGTGTGAATGAAATTAGAAGGCTGATGAACCAGAGAAAGGCATCAGCTTGAAGGTAAAGAGAGAGAACAAGTCAGTGCCCCAGAGTCTTGGAGAAAGATGGAGACTGAGAAAGGCCCTTCCATTTGGTCTCCACAAGGCTTGTGGGAAAGGTGGACAGAGCCAGCTTTCATGGCTTTGGAAGTATCTAGTAATGATTCCCCTATTATTTTCTGTAAGCCTATCTCTGAATTAGATATGACTGACCTCCTGCTCAACACGCCCCTCAACAGACTGCTATCCAGGGACTTTCAGGAGAACGCTGAAATAGGCACCTCAACCTTGAGCAAGCACCTTCATGTTTCTGAGCTTCAGTTTCCTCATCTATTAAATGGGCACACTGGTAGCTGATTTTCAAGCATCTGCTTAGCACAAAGCCATTATGAGGTAGTTCACACAACAAGCATTTATTATGCATCTGCTGACAGCCAAGGAACCTTTTGAGGTGTTGGGGATTCAAAGAAACCAAAACCTCTGCTCTAAAAAACTTCTGCTATCATAGGCCCAATAGGCACAGAAGCAGATTCTCAAAATACAATGTTGTAGATGCAAGGATATAGCTTTCCTAGAGGAGGGAGACCTAGCACACGCTGTTGGTGGAGGTGAGCAGCAAACTGTTAATGAAGAAGAGTTCCTGAGAGTGCATTGGAACATTCATGATTATAAAACTTTGAGGAAGAAAGAGATAGCACTGAGTAGCAAGGACCTGTGCTCTGTGTGGACTGAGGCGAGCACTTGCAATGGGCAGGCAAGGTGAGATTTACACAGTGCGTCTCTGACCACAAAATTGAAATGGGGAGAAAGAGGATGGGAAACATAGGCAGGATCTTGAGCTTTGCAACCTTTCCCATTGTGTTGATAGACTTTACACTGTAGGCAGTGAATGATCCTTTAAAAGCTTTAAGCAAGATACTGATAATGGTTACATTTGCATTCTACTGAGCTCATCCTGGTTGCTATTTGGAAGAGAAATTTGAGAAAAGGACAGAGGCTATGAAGCCCAAGTCACCATTCAGATAAAAGATAATAAAGGTGTGGAGAAAGCTGGGGTAATAATAATGACTAGACTCATACCTACTATGTGTTGCATGTGTACCTACTATGTATTGCATGTGTATCACATGCCAGTCCTGTGCTAAGGGGTTAAATTTCACATACTTGTTCATTGCTGGTGCATAAACAAACAGTTGAAATTTTTATATTAGTCTTGTTTCCTGCAACCTTGCTGTAATCACTTATGAGTTCTAGTGATCGTTGCCGACTCGAAGTTCTACGTAGATTATCATGTCATCTGCAACAAAAAAGACTACAGAGAATTGATACAATTTCTTCCTTAGATATTTGGTAGAGTTTGCGAAACAATAAAATAAACATCTGGGCCTGGTCCTTTCTCTTTGGAAAGGTTGTTAATTATTGGTTCAATTTATTGAATAGTTATAGGTCTGTTCAGTTCTCTGTTTCTTACGTGAGTTCTGCCTGTGTTTTTTCAAGAATTCAATTTCTTTTACTCCACGAATCTTGCAAGTTGTTTTTCATTTTCATTTAGTTCAAAGTATTATTTAATTTCTCTTGAGATTTCTTCTTTGACACATGTCTTACTTACAAGCATGATGCTTCATCTCTAAGTATTTGGAAATTTTCCAGCTATCTTTCTGCTATTGATTTCTATTTAATTCCATTGTCAACGAGAGGAGGCATTGTATGATTTATGTTCTTTTGCCTTCCAATATTTTTGTTATGAAAAGTGAAATTGCAACAAAGATTTGTGCATAAATCTTTGCTGCTTTTAGATTATTTCCACAGGCAAAGGTTACCAGATGAAATACAGGATGAGGTTGCCCTGCTACATTTGAATTTCAAATGAACAATAAATAAATTTTTAGTATAAGAATATTCAAAATATTGCATGAAATGCTTTTTTTTTTTTTTTTTTTTTTTGTATTTTAGGGAAGGGTCTACAGGGTCTCACTACTAGACTGGGCTCATAGCAGTTCTCCCGTTTATAGCCTCCCAAGTGCTGGGATTACAGACATGTACCACCATGCCTATCTCAGTGCACTCCAGGGGCAGGACCAGCATGGCAGACCTGGGATCAAACCCCCAGCCCCTGTGCCTGCTTGCAGGTATAGACTTATTCTTAAAAATGTATTCATTATATACATGCAATTCACATTTAAGTGAATATCTTTTATTTTTATTTGCTAAGCTTAGCAATCTCATAGTGACAGTTTAAATCCAGGAGACAACTGAAATACATGAACGGGGCCAGGGGGATGGCTAATTAGAATACATGCTTCCCTGGCAAGCACAAGGGCCTGAGTTCAATCCCCAGTTCCACCAATAAATAAATACATTAATTTAATTTAGTTAAGTAAATGAACATTTTTAGGTTCTGGGTGCTTATGACCACCAAAGAGCTCTACAGGCCAGGGAGATGGTTCAGTGGAATAAACACCTCCCTGGCAAGCTGAAGGGCCTGAGTTCAATCCCCCAGTTCTGAAAGAAAAAAAAAAAAAACCACAGAGCTGTGCGGTTAATTACTGCCAATTTTCTCTCCCTAACAGTGAATGAGAATGTGTTTTCCCACAGAACTGGCAGCTTTGAATCATACCACTTAAACAAATCTTTGCTTCTTTGATGATATATTGGAAATGACCATTCATGAAGCTTTGATTATCAGAGAAGCTGACTTTTTCACAAGAGTTTTGCATTTGCCCATATGAATACTGGGTGTGGGGTTCCAGCTGAGAATTGTTGCCAGCAGCATAAGAGACAAAACTAGAGAAGCTGTTAAGAGGCTGTTAGGGGAGCTGTTTGGAGAAGTCTTTGGAAGCTGCTAGTTCTCTTAGACTTCTGCTGTAGGACGTTGGTGTGGTGGCTTTCCTGGGGAACTTGGCTGTTCTCGGAGGAGGAGAAGGAAGAGGAGGAGAAGTAGCTCAGGACCTCCTTGTCACTAAGGATAGCTAAGGTTCACTTTGAGGAAGCCTCAATCCTCACCTCGAGCATCACCCCCTGGATCCAAAGAGGAAGATGGTGCACTGTTCAGCCTCATGGAGAAGCTTGTCACATTGGCTTTCCTGACAGGAACTCAGCTTTCCTCATCTCTGGAGGAACTCTGGTACTTTTGGGGGGAGCTCTGGTGGCTTACCTTGAGTGTTGCTTCCTGGCTCCAGTACAGATCCCTCAGCCAGCTAGTACAGGTCCTTCATCTTGCTGGAGCAAACTTTCTAGCTTCCACCACTGACCTTGGGCCTTTCCAGCACAGGTCTGTGAAACAGGCCTCATGAGACACTGTCATGGGCTCTAGGCCTCCACGGGGACTTGCGGGAGGCACCGCTATGAGCTTAGGTCTTCAGCTGGGCTCATGCAGGACATTGCTGTGGGATCCAGGTCCTCAGCTAGCATCTTTGGTCTTTAGTGCGTGGACAGATTTCCTACACTCTTTATATATGATCCTTTGGATGACTACTACATATAATCTTATAAAATATGTGTCCTGTATTGTTTCCTTTGCAAAACCCCAAACTACAATACCTCCTAAGTCTCAGACTAGAAGAAAACTCCATTTTCCTTAAAAGCAACCTCATTTATGTCACTTAATCCCTCTAGACCCTGCTTGATTAACTGTAAAGTAAGGCTATTCTGTAATTCACTCATGTGAATCCTAAAGATATTTACTGAGCATCTTACACACATAGGTCAGGTGCATATGTAAGATTTCCTCCATATTAAAATTCTAAATAAGGAATTTTGTCTTCAGATCAATACAGAAAATTGCTTGATTACTGCTACACCACTGATTCATCTGTTGGTTTTTACTCATATATTTTATATTAATCTATTCTATTAAAGTTTAATTTTATTCATATCCTTCCCAGGAGTTTTACCACCTGATGCTGTATCACTTTTATTGCATTGGCAAAATATTTCAAAAGGATTGTTATGTAATAAAACCATATAGTAAAAGTGGTAACTGATGCCATTGTTCCTCTGCTTTTAAAGAAAATATCTCTAATGTTATGCCATTAAAATAACTTTGAGGGCTGGCAAGATAGCTCAGCGGTCTAAAGCACCTGCCTAGGCAAGCTTAGGCAAGCACAGGGATCGTGGTTTGATCCCCTGGCACCACACGCCATGCTAACCTCGCCCCCAGGGTGGGCTGAGCCAACCACGGAAATAAGCTGGGCATGGTGCTTATAACCCTAGTACATAGAAGGCTGGCACAGGATAACTGTCACAAGTCTGAGGCCAGCCTGGGCGACACAGTCAGTTCAGAGCTAGACTGAACTATACAGTTAGAGCAGCTGTCTCAAAAAATAAAGCAGACAAGCAAAAAACCCAGATGAACAACAACAAAAATAAACCCTTGGTCTTTTAAGTTAGAAAGTATTTTCATGTTAAGTTACATATTGCCTTTTCCTATTTTTCTAAGCATTAAACTTCTCAAAAATGTTTGATTAGTCTTACTGGATGTATTTTTCAGTCTAGTAAGGCTATTGTATCATTTTTTTCTTTCAGAGTATCCAACTTTGAAGACCAAGCACTACTGACTTACTGTCATTTTAGTTAATGAGGACACAGAGCCTCAAAGAGGGTAGATAACACTCACCCCAGGGAAAGGAAGCAGGGAACTTGTTTTCCCTCTCTGTGTACATGTGTGTGTGCTCTTTCTTTGGCCATTATTGAACTTCAGCTCCCTCATTTAAAAATTCTTCACGTTATGTAGCGCCTATTATTTTCAATTTATAATAAAATATCTAAAAATAGTATGTACATTTTATTAATTTTATTGGTACACTTTTGATCTACATGTTTATATTCATTAGGGAGAATTTATATGTGTACATAATATTTTTTGATTCATCTTTTTCTCTAATTCGCTTTACTCCCTTGCACCCTTCTTCTCCTTGTTTACAAAGTCTTTGTTTCCTCTTTTCCTCCTGTTCTCTTCTTCCCCCTTCCTCCCTTCCTCCCTCGCTCTCCCTTGTCCCCCTTCCCATCTGCATACTTTCCTCCTACTTCCTGCTATCACCCATTTTGCTCTGTATTCACTCTTTCGATTTCTCACACAGAACCCATAATGCAGTATTTATCTGAACGTGGGTGCGGGTGGGTGTCCGAGCTGTTTCCAAGATCCAGCTATTCCAAATCGTGCTGCTGGAAACAAGAGCGTGCATAAGTCGCTGTGCTGTGGTGCTCTTAAGGGAAGATACCAAGAAAGGAACTGGCTGGGCCAAATGGAACTTTTGTTTTTGGAGTGTGGGTATGTGTGTGTGTGTGTGTGTGTGTGTGTGTGTGTGTGTGTGTGTGTTTTCTGAACCAGGGATTGAACTCAGGCCCTTGCGCTTGCCAGGGAAGTGCTTATTCTGCTGAGCCATCTCCTGAGCCCAGAACCTCTGGTTTTAGTTATTTGAAGAAGCCAGAGGTTGTGGAGATGGCTCAGTGGAATAAGTGCTTCCCTGGCAAGTGCAAGGGTCTGAGTTCAATCCCCAATTCCACCAAAAATAAAATAAAAAGAATCTCCATACTCATCTCTATATCAGTTGTTCCAATCTATATTCCCAGTTACAGTGGTGAAGGGTTCTTTTTCCCCCACAGCCTTATTCGCCCACATTTTTTACTGGTTGATTTCTTGATTATGGCCATTCTTTCTGGAGTGAGATAGAATCTCAGTGTTGTTTTAATTTGCGTTGATCACATGCCAGTCATGTTGAATGTTTTTCATGTATTTATTTGCTATTAGTACTTCATCTGAGAAATGTCTATCTATTTAAGATGCCCAGTTTTTGGATTGGGTCTGTAAGTTTGGGGACCTGTTTTTTTTTTTTTTTTAGTTCTTTCTGTACTCTAGATATTAGCCCTTTGTCTGAGAAACAGCTGGAAATAATTTTCCTGATTCTGTGGGTTGTCTCTTCATTCTATTGGTAATTTTTTATGTATATTATTTAGATATATATTTATATATACATTATGTGCATACATAATAAATAGCTGCATACTTTATAATATTATAAATCACAAAAAGTTGTTTGTTCTACTATTTTCCCATAATGCATTTTATTATATTTATCATTCACCCTTCCTTGAGTATATGCACCACTCTACGGCACATCTGCACATGGGCATCAGTTTTTGTTTTGTTTTGTTTTTGCGGAACCGGGAATTGAACTCAGGGCTTTGCATTTGCCAGGGAAGCGCTTATTCCACTGAGCCATCTCTCTGGCCCCCTTGTTTTGTTTTTAAGAGAAGAGGATCTCATGATGCTATCCAGGTTATCCCCAAACTCTTGGGCTCCAGCTATCCTCCTGCCTCAGCCTCCCATTAGGCACACACATTTCTATCCATCAGAAGGGATCTAAAGAATATGTTCAAACTTGAATGAACAGCTGGGGAGGCAGCTTGGCACCTTAAGTGCCTGCCTGGCAATGCAAGATCCCAAGTTCAACTCCCAGCACTGCAAAAAAAATTTTTTTTTAATAAACACAATTTAAAATGCCTTCTAAGGTTTGAAGGAGATTTTAAATGAGTGGGATAAAGCTTAATAATGGCAAAAGCACGTATGTGCATATGTATGCACACACATGTGCACACTCGCAAGTGTGGAGGGGAAGAAACAAGGAATTGGGCATTTCCTGCTAGCTGGGGCAAACTACCTAGAGCTTCTCTGGGACTCTACTTTCTCATCACTACAATGACACATTGTGCTGGATGGCCACCAAGCCCCTTCCTGCATTGATGTTTACTGACAACAACGACCCTGAGGGGAGTATCAGGTGTGAGAGAAGCAGGTCCACAGGTCAGTCAGCTGCAGCTCTCTTAGTAGAAAACTGGCAGAGGACAGCGTGCACCAAAATCAAGTCTGGTCCCAGTCGAAGTGCTGGAGCATGGAGGCTCTGGTGACTTCTAGGAGGGATCAGAGGACACCGCACAGAAGCCCTGGAGAACGGGTCCTCCAGGCAAAATCAAAGAAATGGAAGTCCTTGGGCTAGAGAAGGGCACAGTAGGATGGGCCCAGCTCTGGCCTTAGGAATTCACAGCTAGGACACAAGTGTGTGTGGAACTCATCGTATCAGACAGGAACTCAGACGCTCTTTCTCAGGGGACTCTCTCTCTCTCTCTCTCTCGCTCTCTCTCTCTCTCTCTGCCTTAGTCCCTCTGTCTCTCTCTGTCTGTCTCCCTACCTCTGCTCCATTCTACACTCCCCACTTCTTCCTTCCAGCCTCCACTTCTGTGTGGACACTTCCAAATGGACATTACACATGCTCAGCTCCCACATGGACGTGGAGGCCCCCACGCTACACCCTCCATGACTTTTTCACTGCAGCAGCCATGGCCAACTGACCCATCTTTCCATTTTCAATCCAAGATTCCCCTGAGAGGATTGATTTACTTAGCCTGTCTCTCTCCATCCAGTCACAACCAATCCCTGGCCATCATTTGCCCTCATTTGTCACTCTGGGATCATGGGTGCTCTGGTCCACTCACAGGTAGAGAAGGAGGCAGGCGTGTGCCTCAGACCCTGGCTGTGTGCTTAGCAAATAGGCTAATGTCGGGGGGGGGGGGCGGCCAGGGGGGTCGTTAATTTTAAGAAAAAACATAACGCAATTTCATAATAAGAATGATAATACATTGTGTGTGATTATCTTCAAAGTAGTTACTCAGTACAAACAAGTACAAAAAGATCTCTCACAAAGAAGAAACAAACAGATATTAGTACAGAACCTTCTTTTCCATGAACTAAGAGAAACTAGTAGCAAAATAAAACAAATTAACATATACATTGAAATATTTTGACCCAGTGGGACAGGTACTCTGGGGAACCTCTTCTCCTGTCCTATTTATCCAGCTTCCACTCTGCTCCTCCATGCATATATTTACCATGGGGTTCTCATTTAAGAGAAACCAATGTATGAATGCCTCAAGTTTCTCCTTTATGGCAGAGTGGAACTTAACTGCTTATAAAGACATTTTCCTTTGGTTCCACCAAAATAAATAAATAAATAAATAAAAAATACATTTTCCCCTTATTCATTCATCAGTTGATGCACATTATGCTGTTTCCAAAAGCTAGCTGTTATATACTCTGCTGCTGTAAACAGGGGTACACATGTATCCCTGTAATATGATGATTTCACCCTTTAGGGAAGATACCTCAAAGTTAATAGCTGGGTCAAATGGAATTTCTAGTTTTACTTCTTTGAAGAATCTCCACACTGATTTCCATAGCGGTTATGGAACTGATGTCTATTTCCCCAACCTGACATGAGAACAAAATCAGCGTGCCCCCGAGCTTTAATGCAAGGAACAGGCCTGAGAACTCTCTGAAAGCCTAAGACTCTTCTCACCTTGAAGCAGGCTGCCGAGGCTGCGTCAGGCTGTGGTTTCTGTGAGCCTCCTCTCGGCCTCCTGGTGGAAGAACAGAGTCACTCCGGTCCCTCAGGCCTGATTTCTCCATCAGAAATGTCTGACCTCTGCTGACGGGAGGTCTTCTGGTCAAGAACTTTGTAAGACAGTCATTGTGATTAAGCATGGAGAATTTTGGTAGGTGCACCAGAAGATAACTCAAGGGCTCCTGGGCCTTCCTGGGTTGGGGTGTCTGCTTTCACCCATGGGAACCAGCTCAGAGCCCAGCGCCTTCAGGTGGCTGTCCTCCCGTTCTTTGATGCTGTCTGTGACTTCTCAGCATCCTGCTCAGAATCCCCATCACCTTTCAGGACCCAAAAAAAAAACAACCAAGACATTAGTGAGCAACTGGGTAATTGTTGATGGGTCATTGTTGGCATTTCTGTTGTTTGACTTGATTTGGCTTGGTTTTTCCCTTGTACTGCATTTAATCACACCACCAGCTTCAAATATAGTCAGAAAACTCAATGACCTCAAAGGCAAGATCCCTGAGAACATGAAGTTCAAATTAGAGTAAAGCTTCCTCTCCTCAAAACACAGCTAACTCAGACATCTCACTATCTAAAATCAGACCAGAATCTGGGGATAAGCCAAGAAATATCTAACCAGCCAAAATTATCTACATGGGCTCGTATTGGTGTATTTAAAGCAGCACAGAATTCAAAGCAACTGTGTTTCCCAGGGGAGCTGGGTGGCCTGCTGCCCTTTGAGCAAGCTGGAAGAGTCCTATAGGATCAGGCCAGGCCAGGCTCCTCGCTCATAATTTGCTTGATTTTTGTTCATAGAGGATTATAGCTAGTTTGCATATCTGATTTCTCAACCCAGAACAGACTAAAAGAAACAAATTAGACTAAAAGAAGATGGACTGTGAGATTGCTACAGGTAAAACACAATTTTCTCTGCCCACAGGGAAAAGTAACTACAGGCAACAAAAGAAGAAATTAGAAAATGATAGAAAGTAGAACCCAGGAAACCCAAAAGCACCATAATATGAATATCTCAAAGTTTAGGCAATACTGGACTAGCAGCAAAATAAATGAAGTTTATAAAATAGACCTTAAGCAATACCAAAAAGGTTAAATGAAGATCATTGTATTCAAGCTGGGTGTGGCAGCAGACTTTTGTAGTCCCAGGCACCTGGAAAGCTGATCAGGGGGAATCCTGCCTACAAGTTTAAGGCCAAGCCTCAGAGAGAAGGGAAGGGAGGAGAAGGGAAGGGAGGGGAGGGGATGGGAAGGGGGAGGAGAGAAATCAGTTAGTATATTCTATTTTAAAAACTGCTATGTGACTTTAAAAAAAAAAAGACTTCCATCAGGGGTATAACTCAGCAGCATAGCCCCTGCCTGGGAAGCACAAGGTCCTGAGTTCGATTCCCAGTACCAAAAAGAATAAATAAATAAAAAGTTGTTTTTTAAAAAAGACTTTCATCCAAACTTATCAAATTTTTAAAACATGCTACGTAGAAGGATGAACCTTAAGCTTGCTGGAAAGCCACCAGCCAACCAGCATGACGGAAAGGACGGCCTGGGCACCTAAGCAGCCCAGGAAATGCAAGGGTTTTGACTTCTTCGCTATTTGGAATAAACCAACAGGGGTTTAAGGCAGTTTTACTGTATTTGGTTTGCAGGCTTCGCTTGGCACCATCCCTTTAAAAGGCTGCCTGCTTTTGAGCTAATCCTCTATTTATAGTCCAGCTGCAGAAAGGCCTCGGCGATGTATACACATTCCTAGAATTTACGGGGTGCTGCTCACGTAAGTCCCGATCCCCCGCCTCCGCCCTCCCTCTGCAGCCAGCACCCTGAATCATCCCGGAAGTGTCTAGGTGCTGTGGGAGCCTGCCGCCCCGCCCAGGAACGCACCCCGCATTCTTGATGGGGAGCACAGGGCACTCCGAGGATGGGTATAAGTGGGATTAGGCTCAGTGGGCACCATCACTCGCTCTGGACGACCTGCACTGCCCAGACCCCTTCTGGGCAGCCCAGGGAGGCCTCACACATGGCTCATCCCTTCGAGCGATTCCTCCCTTGTAGCTCATTCCTGCCCCAAAGGACACCCCTTCACGTTTTCCTCTTTCCCCTCACACAGATTATTGCAAGTCATGGTCGTCTAAATATAGCCCCCGGCCTGCTCTCCAGATGCTGGGCTTTGCCTACCTCCCTGACTCTCCCTTGTGGCCTTTCAGCTGCCTCTTCGAGTTTGCTTGCCTTTCTCTCCTCTCCCACCCAACCCCCTGCTCTTGCCCTCTGCCTCCTGGCGCAAAGGCAGGACCTAGAGGCCTGCAGCCTGATGGCCCCACCCAAGCCTTGACAGCATGGGCACTGGGGTAGACACAGAGTCTAAACAGACCAGAGATACAGAGTGCTCTAGTAGCCTCCGGAGGGAGCTTCCATGGCTCATGACCGGCCCTGCCTAGACTCACTTTGTCCAGAATCCATTTAACCCCCCGCATCCTCATCTGTCCCTTCCCTTTGGGTCCTGGGTGCCAAACAGTGGCCAGTAGCCTCCAGCACCTGTCAGCTCCCTGGCTACTGGAAAACAGGTATTGGGAAGGCTTCAAGCCTTCGCTTTCTTGAAGTTCAGTCATATCAATTCCTTTTGCCTTTCTTCATCAGATTTAGGTACCCAACAATTAATCATTCTCGTGGAGTCTGCCTACATGTCCTCCAATTTAGCCATATTCTAAGTAGAAAGCATAGCAGGACCACACCCCCTCTGCACCAGTAGGGCTTCCATTTCTGCTGTGTGAGTGTGTTGGGGGAATCGCCATTGTTGTTGTTCATCATGGACCCCTAATTTACAAAGAAGCACTATAGTGGTAACGTGTGTCCACTCCACACTTGACAGTGGCCTTGGGCCTGCTAGGTAACACCTTTCCCCATATGATTCATATGCACAGTTGTTTGTTTTTTGTGGCCAGCTCAGCCCACCCTGGGGGCAGGACTGGTGCAGCGTGGTGCCAGGGATCGAATCGTGGTCCCTGTAATTGCATAAGCTTGCCTAAGCCGGCACTTTAGGCCACTGAGCTATCTCCTGGCCCATCACATGTGCAGTTTATTCCATTCTTTCTCACTCAATATTTACAAGTCAACTTTCTTTAATGCAGGTAGAGAATAACCATTAAGTCATTTTGATTCCTTATATATTAAAAATAAAAGGCATTTATTGGATACCTCTTTAATCCAAGCACTGGAGATACAAAGATTTAAAGAAACAAAACTTCAAGAAATGTGTATTGTTTTCCAGGGCTTCTTAACTTGAGCACAATTACATACTTGGGGCTACATATCAGTTGGGGACACTGCTGTGCACTGTAGGATGTTTAGCAGCGACTCTGGTTCCACTCACTAGATATCAGTGGCATACACACAAGGTGTGACAAGCAAACCTGACCCAAATGACCCCCAAGACAGCTGCACCCAAGTTGAGATCACCAGCCCAGTGGGCTAGACAGGGAAGCAAATGAGTGTCATCCTCACAGGAGCCCCACAGTAGAGGATGGAATACAGGGCTGTGCCCAGAGTCAGCAGACATTTGAAGGATGGATAGAAGTTCCCCACGAAGTGACAGTGTTGGAGGAAAGCTATTCCAAGCAGCAGGAATGGCATGTGCAAAGGCACTGGGTTGTCACCAAGCAGGTCATTGCCTGGGTCGGAACAAGAGGACAGGGTGATTTGAGCTTGGCCCTAACTTATAGACGTTCTTGTGCTGGTCACATGACCCCGAACAATTGCAGCATTGACCTGATGGCAGTGCGAGGAGGACGAGGTATGGGGACACCAGGAAGGGATGAGGCAGCAGTGCCTAGAAATGGGACAGAGGGGACAGAACGGAGAGTTCTTTCAGAGACAGAGGTGCAGGACTCAGACACAGTGGATGTGGGGAAGGAGAGGAGGCAGAAGACAGAGCTGAAGGCGACCCCGGTGCCTCATAGTTGGTGCAGTCCTGCCAAGTCAGCCTCAGCAGTGAGCCTTCTTCTTTCCTGGAGACTGCAGAGTTTGGACCGCATCCACCTTGTCTGAGGAGAACAGGCTCTGGGGGACACTTGCTCTGGGGGATGCTAGCTCTGAGGAGTGTTTATGCTTATCTTCCTCCGTGCTTGCCTGGAGACTGGGCTTGTGCAGGCATCTAGTGGGAACCCAGCCACTAGCTACCGGGGAAAGGAGCTGAGCTTCTGCTTCAGTCACTGGCAGTGCCCAGTGATCAGGCAGCCCTGTGCCTCATTTTACTCATTTGTGAGGAGAAGGCTCATCCCACCGACTGGAATGCAGTGGGTGGGTGGTTCAGACCCCCACGGGTACTTGGCCCCCAGGGCTTGCCATTAGCAAGACCAGGAGTGGTTGTAATCAGGCCTGACAGGAAGGCCCCTGACTCCACTGTGGCCTTGAGCAGCTGCCAACTCCGGGATCAGGCCTGCTTCAACACTCGCCTGCAAGTGATTTTTTTCCTTGTGTCTAGTTCCCACAAACAGGGTTCTCCAAGCCTTCTCAGCTTGGGGAAGCCTTCGTGGCTGTGTCTCTGTTGTCCTTCGTGGCCCCCAGCCCAGCCGATAACCTCGAGCTGCATACCCCTTGTCTTTCAGGTCCCATCCGACCTTCCTGGTGAAATCAGGGTGAAAGCAGGGAAGAGGAGGCTGGGGTGAAGGCTGTGTGGAGAAGGAGGCTGGTCTGGCCAGCAGTCACAGTGGCCTTGGGCCTGCTAGGTAACACCTTTCCCCAGCATTTGCCTTGGGTGGGCAGGGCGG